>CCAG010006889.1:0-19880 GCA_001077435.1 Glossina morsitans morsitans | reverse complement strand
ATTAAATAATTAGTTTGAGGGGTTGAACAATTGTTAATTGTAAGCTCTGACATTATTTTTTTTTCTTTTGTTTCGTTATTATATTGGTATTTTGCAAAATCACCTCAATACCTCTTTTTAATTCAATATTGCGTCTGTTATTTAGATTCACTATTGTGTCTTACAAAACATTAAAAATTTTTCTTTTATTTATTAAATAAAGTTGAAGTTAATCGCAATCCTTTCTTACACATCTTGATGACCTTATCTCTCTCCGAAGCTTTATATCACACCTTTCGCTTTCGATCGCCGAACCTTTTCTGACTGCAGACAAAACAAAAACTCACCACCAAAACTCTGCTCGCATGATTTTTGCCATTTTTTGCTCTCTTTGCTTACCTAACGGCTAGCCGCTATTTGCAAAGAACCGCAAAATCATGCGATGTCCCATAACGGCATGCCGTTATCGAGACATTTTTGGTGGAAACAGACTGACAGACCCCATACCTTAATTTGTTCGCGGACGTTACAGTTGCCTGAAGTTTACTTTGGATGTTACATATATTTTGGAAAAAAACAAAATGAGTATACCCATATCTTACACTAGTGTGTATAAAAAGAAAATAGTAGTTACACAATATACCTAAATCAAATGAGCCAAAAAGAGAAAAGCATATTTTATACGGAGTTAGTATTATATTCCCGGAATAAAACAAATTTGGTACAAAAGCCCAAAATCTATATCAAAAAACCATAGTGATTAGTGACCAGTCGTAACAGCAGAGTGGGGCTAATTTTTACTTCTATTTTTTAGGTCTCTATATAAATGATGCAGATTTTGTAGATGGACTTAAGTTTTTGTTTTAAGGATAAAATAATCACACCGATAATAAAGAAAAGATAGATGTTATTATAATAGGAACAGCGAAAATAGAGAAATAAAAACCTGACAGAATAAAGACGAGAATAAGGCACATACAAACTTTCTATATTAAGAAAAAATACATAAAAAAAAAAGCAATAAATATTTATGATCATAATTAATTTAATGAATTTCACCCTTTTGTTATTAAAAATAAAGGGACTTTCTCTAGAGAACTTTTCAAACAACAAAATTAAAGAAATCGTAGTTTTGCGAAAGCGAAGGGCACTAGTTATATATGGCGAAAGCTAAATTTCATTTCCAAGCTTTAAGTTTTTTGATTTTTTTTACTTTTACGTATATACAATAGTTGCGAGATACGCGCTGCCATACACATCAAATCAGACGAACGATAAACAACTTACAGTTTGCGTTAGTATTGCGTGTTCAGAGATGCATTTATATAAATTTCAAGCAAAAGCGTTCCCCTTTCAAGCAACTGAACCACAATTAAAAATTCTAAGTTTTAGAAAGAAAAAATTTGTGCGAAAACACATAGCTGAGTAGTGCTTAAATATATGGAACAAAGACAAAAAAAAACCCAGAGCCTTTTAAGCCTTTTTCCTCCTTTTTTCGTAGAATTTATTAGTTATCAATATTGATAATTGGCCTTGGCACTGTGTACGTACCTCTTATTAACTCGTTCGCTTCGGCAATGCAAGAATGACAACCTCTTTCCTTTGCATTATGTATGTATCGTTTCCTATAATTTATTTTAAAAAAATAAAGGGAAAAAGGAGGCAAGCTTGACATTTACCAGTTTGTAAGCAACAAACATTATATAAACAACGATAATATACTATCGCACAAAAATATATACACACAAAAGTACATGTCTATCATATGGTCGAACATTCATTGTAACCATTAAGCGGATCATGGCCAAATCAAATTATACTAACAAAAAAAAAAAAAGAATTGTATGCATATTAATTAAGAAGTGATCCATTATTATTAAGCAATCCCAAAAAAAAGAAAAGTAGGTAATAAAATGAAAATTGTTTTGCGCGTTTCACTTCGATTCATTTTGTTTTTTTTTTTTAGTTTCCATTTTCATTTATTCATTTATTAAGTAACTATAGAACACTGTACTATAAAGCAATGTTACGTAATTACATAGATACATTTCATATGCAAACAGAAACTACAATATAAGTGAGTACACAAGTCAATTAGATGACTGCAAATTTAATCATTTTGCTCTATAAACTCCGTAATCATCAATTCCTATCAGCAGCAAAATATAAATTATAAGTAGAATTAAGTATAAATTTAATGCAACTCTGAACAACTAACATTAACTCTGAAAAAACAAACTAACGCAGAACGCTAATCATTTAGATAGAATTTTACATTGTTTTGGAGGAATAGAATTTTTTTGCCAGAAAAGTGGGAAAAAAATAAAGGAAAATATTTTCAATTAATAATTATACGAATTTTTCTTTATAAATGCCTCTTTCAAGTGAAAAACTGGGCGAAGTACATGTAAGCATCCAATACATTCTCCGCGGTTTTTTTTTTTGTCACATTTATCACAGGTGGCTTTACTTCTGTCTCTTTTGCTTTATTTTTAAATTGGACAATTCTAAAGTTTTTATGCCGAATTTTGAACATTTGCTCATCGACTGTTATGTCTCCACCTGGTTTCTATTAAGTCTGAGTGTTCTCAAAAAATTTTTTCCATACTTTACTTTTTAATGGGTTAATTTGACTAACATCCGTCGCAATACATATACTATATATCGGGAATTCTGGAATTAAGGAACAAAATAGTATATTAAAAGTTAATAAATGCGATTAATTCGAAACGGCATCATTGTAGCGGCGATGAACCCGGTAATAAGGGCTTGCATCAGGTCGACCTCGTGTCATTTGACAAATATGAGAACGTATATCACACACACATATACGTTCATTACATGCCAGATGTCTGTTTAATCGTCTTCTGTAAGGTGTATGACCAAAATTTTATGCTCATGTCCGTCCGTTAAGACGTATTTAACTAACCAAACAAATGAATTTATAAGAATTATATATTATAGACCATTAAATTGAACACATCGTAATATCCTTAACTTAAATCACTTAAATCATCCAGCGGGAGGCAATATCGAGGTCATTATATTAGTACAGCGTGAATAACAAAAGAATTTATATGTTTTATGACAAATTGTCGCGTCCATATAGAAATAGATGTATTCCAAAATATGTCATTCGGCAATCACCTCCATACACCATATACGTACGCGTTTTTCTAGAATGTACAATAATTTCTATGGTAGTTTATAATGCAGCTTTGCTTTGCTCTATGTTGTTAAATTCACGCACTAAAAGGGTTTCTTACCTGCCAATTGCATCTTTAATATCCATTGAGACTTACGCGGCTTTACCTTCATTTGCGAGCTTTTATCGCGCAGGTCCTTTCTTTCCATTTTTAAAATTTTTACTGAAAAATTCAATAATACCAAAACATTGTAAGAACTGATACACATAGCGTAAAATTTTTGGATTACAGTATTTCCAGCCAGTAACAAAAAATCCACAACTACTCCAACGAAAACGCAACGCTCGAATTTGGTTAACCCCAAATGAAACATTTTTCATCCGTCCGTACTGATGGTTCCGAGTCTGCTGTTGCAGGCAGTGGTCTCTGGTTCGCAAATATTAACATCGAAGCTTGTTTTCAAAACCACCCATCACAGCTTAGTAATTTCGGCTGAATGTTTTGCGATTTTGAAAGCCATGCGCTTAGCGAATACTCAATCACAAGGAAAATTTCTTGTCGTGTCAGACCCTAAATCTGTCTTATCAGCTTTGCAATCCTCAGATAAAACCCACCCTTGTATTAGAAATCAGATCCTTACTACAAAGTTTCCAATCCGATGTATTTGGTTCAATTTTCTCTGTGTACCTAGTCACATGGGTATACATGGAAATACTTTTACAGACAGTGTAGCATATTAATGATCGTGCTATGATTTCCGCTGATTGGAGAGCAATCGACAAGGGGAACTTAATCTTTTTTTGGCACCCATGATGGAATAATTCAATTCATAGTCATTATTCACACTGTTCATTTCCGAAAATAATTGTAACACTTTTGTTTACCAATTGCGGCCTCAGATGCGACATTATTTGCCTTCTTAACAGGGTAATGTTTAATCACAGCAGATTCAATGATCACCTGTTGAAACTTAACATAGTGAATAGCCTCTCATACACATGTGGCCTTTTGCAATCTCCTTCTTCTATGTGTCCGAATGCCGGTACTTCTTTTCGCCATTTTACCCTTTGCAAATTGTTTGTATATGGTTTTGATAATCGTAGCGTTTTCGATATTTTGTATTTATGCAATTTGACGGCTTACGCCGCTATCTCCCTTTTTTTAAAGCTTGGTAACAGAAGATATAAATACTCAAAGCCAAATTATGAAACTACTCTCCGACGTAATCTTTTACTGCCGAAATTTTTCAGCTCTTCCATAAGAGGCTTCCATACACTTGTACTCCATCATTTCTCACATTACGAAATTCACTTTGCGCTGCGTCATCTTGCAAACATTTGAAGCAGAAGAAAATCCCAGAATAATTCGCCTTAAAAGACTAGATAACCAAGAAAACCAAGAAAATTGAAAATCGGTTTAGATAAAAATGATTATAGTTACTTGGCGGGCGTCATAACACACATAATATATGAGTATATGTCTGTACATTTGTAATCAATCTTTCTGTCAACTTTATTAAGGTTCAAACAAAGAACTTCGTGTTCACATTGAAACTTTTTTACTCAACGCAGGAAGTCATCTGTTGTTGATTTGTTGACTCATAAAAGAAGAAGATGGGTCAAACGACTTCATGAATGAATAACTTAATAATGCCTGTTTCGACATTTCTGCCATGGCAGATAATTAATTCAAAGAAGTGGTTGTCTGATCGGAGCGGATTCAGAAATCATCAGGCTTAACTAGCTCGAAGTAAAAGCAAAACAAGAAAACTCCGTGCTCCCTGAGTTTAGGCAAGTAGAAGAAATTTTTGAGTTTAGCATTTTGGGAAATGATTTGTTGGTTTGAGCAAGCAGTTGGTTTTTCTAGATGAAAAAGCACAATACGTCTTTTTCTTTGGGATCCAAGCGGCCAGAATAATTTAGTTAACGAAATTTCCATGTTTTCAGAAGTTCGGTCAAGGAGACATCATTCGTATTAGGAACATTAAGAATCGCGTGTAGAGAATTTTGTGTTGAAGGAAAAATAGAGGCAGTGACTCTACTTGCTTGCCAAACTGGTGCGGCTTGGTGTTCGACAGATATACCTGAACAGATGAGGGGGTTTTGTTTATATGGTTTTGAGATTTAGGCTGTCACGAGGAGCTTTGCCCGGCTCGTTAATATTATCAGCTAAATTTACGACGGAAGAAATATTAATATTTTTCGCAGGCAAAGATGGAGCGCTCAATGCCTTAGCTACAACGTTTTAATTTTTTCAAATTTTCCCGACAATGTCGTGAGTTCTGCTTCTAACTCCAAAAAAAAACTTTTTGATCTCATTAAAAGCTAATAAAAATCTATCACGCATCTCCAGTCGGAACAAGATGCATGTGAACGTTTTTATAAAGGAAATACATAAAAATGCCAAAAAGAACAGCAAAACCCAAGCCAAATTCATTAAACAAAAAATTTTAATAAGTATTATTATTATTATTAATTTAGCTAGAGAAATAAATTCTAAGACTAAAATCTTGAAGCACTAGCATCTAAGGCTTTATTAAAAACTCTACCGCACTTGAGATTTGAACCCACGACCATTGAGTTGCTAGACAAAACTCCCGCCTCTCGGCCACTCAGGTATTTTTGATAGAAAAATTTATTCCTTCCCTTGTAAGTGAACTTAACTGGGAAGAACATAAGAACGAAGAGAATAGAAAAAAAAAAACGGAGCAGCAATTAACCCAAATAAAAAAAAAATAAACAAGGTTAGTTTCCCCATGACAACATGGGTTTTGTTGCGGAAAATCCACAGTTACAAATCTACAAGAAGTTTCTAATTATATTTTTAAAGCATTTTCCGAATGTTAGCAAACTGACGCTATTTTCACAGACTTCAGTAAGGCTTTCGGCAGAGTTAATCCTAATCTTCTTATTTTGGAGCCCTCAAAAATGGGATTTCCTGATTGTTTAGTCAAATGGTGCGTGTCGTACTTATCGAATCGCACACAAAGAGTAGTGTATAAATTTCCGAAGTGATATCGGTTTCTTCAGGAGTGCTACAAGGCATCCATATGAATAACTTTGCTTTTTAATTTACTTATTAAAAACCTCTCTGTTGTCATTCAGCACTGTAACATTTGCATGTTTTCTGATGTTAAGCTATATCACTCTATTCGAAGTATAATGGTTGTATATTAATGTAGAACTAACCTAATGTCGCTGAAATATTATAAGTGCAAAGAGATGTGATTCTCTAGATCATCGGCCGTTGGCCGTTGGCATTTTGATGAACTTTAACCTCCCTATATAGTCAATTGTAAATAAAGCAAAATATTTGAAATAAAACGATGGTCGAAAGATTTTGATGGTCCCTACATAACAGAGAGTTTGTATGTCGCGCTTGAAAGACCTACTCTAGAGTACGCGTCAATTGTCTAGTCTCCAAGCTTTTTTCGTCGGATAGACACTATCGAATCAGTCCAAAAACGGTTTCGTGCTTACCTCTCCCGCCTTATGAAATTCGCTTAAAATTAATTGATTTACCGACGCTTGAGGTAGGAGACGTTGATTCTACATTTTTGCTCAGTCAATTCATTTCAAACGCCTCGTCTCGCTTTTCCAGGCATTACGTTTCAATTAGGCTCCCTCAGTATCGTACAAATTACGAGGTTTTTTTGCCGTTCCACGTTGCTTGTGAAAACTTGAACGACTTTTATACGCACATTATGCTTTCAGATACGGTAACCTCCTTTAAAAGAAGGTTTCTAAGCATAAACTGATCTATGGGTTGGCAGTTGTGCACCTATACATATACTTATGATAGTTATAGTGTTAATTGTAATTGGTTAGACTAAGGTTCAGAAAGCATCCGCGTCTTGACACATCCATCAGCTTAATTATGTTTTAGTTTATTACGCTCGTATTTTTCTTAACTTTTGTTTTTGCTTTATCTTTAGAATTTCCATTCATCGAGTGTGATGATGTGACGATGTGAATAACGAACATTCATCTACTTATGTATATTACCTGTTGAGCTTAGCTAATAATGTTTACTAAATAAATAAATATGGTTGCCCATATAGCTATAAACTTAAAATTCAAAATCTGTACAACTACTTCTGGAGATTATGGAGAAAGTGTAAAATGTGAAATGGGGTATTTACAACTGTGATATGATTAAAGAAATGATTAAAGAAATAAACGTATAGGGCATTCAATATAATTTAATCCGGACAATTCTTTGTCCTATGCATAAGTGATCACAGGCTCAAATAAATGCAGGATCATGCAGTTAACCTTATTATTTGCGGGCAAAAAAACCAGGGGAAAAAAGCCATAGAAAGAAACCAGCACGGCAGGCGCAATCACATGTAATATCTCGGCTCCTTTTGGTTATCAATTCTCAGCGTATAGACTTTTTGAAGACCCATCAATTTTTGCCTATTTATGAAGTAAGCTTCCTTGCATTAGAAACCCAGAGTGATGGACGACTAGTCTGTGCCAGTCTGCCTTCTGCTTTTGAAATAGCCTACATACCTCTAACCTCTCTAAGAGAATCGTCTGAGTGATAGACCAGTAGTTTCTGTCATGCAGAATCTTTTCTTAGAAAGAATTCCGTCTACTCATTAAGGAAAATCTAATCGTGTCTAGGAGGAAACGAAAGTGTAAGACCACTACTCTGCTACTCGGCCTTCTCCCGTAGAAACAGCCTAGGTACCTCCAAGAGAATCCTAAAGATGGTGTACTAGTAGTCTCCGTGACCCAGAATTTTATCTTCAATAGGATAACTTGTTATGCGTTAGCCTAATAGTCAGTTTTCCTAACAAAATTCCAGATTATTTTTATTTTTTACTTACTACGTTGAGTGCTCAAACACAATTACAGAACGATAAATATTCGCGCTAACCTTTTACCGTGTTGTTGGTTTATGTGAGATAGTGCCGGTACTTAGAACGATTGTACGCACAATCGGATTACTGGTTGCATACGCAAATGATGATGTTAGTACAATAACTTGCATACGCGTTGACAACAGAGCCCAATAGAGTCGTAAATGTATGCATTGTTGGTATATTTATGTGCAACTTAGGGTAAGGTTTTTTAGGTTCATATGCACAGTGATTTGAAGGCAGTACAACGGAGATGACTACGTGCTGCTTAAGAATATATGGACAGCTTAAATAGGCAATAGAAATGAAGTGTTTACTTTAGCGTAGGATCTAACACGTGTATAGGCATAAATGATTTAAAGAGAAAAGAAACGTTTGGCATTCATAAATGCGTGAGTTATTTAAAATGTATACCAGATAGGTTTCAACTTAAAAATATGTAAACTTAAAGCATGCAATAAAGCTATCTGTTGTGTATGTATATGCAGCTTAGCGTCAGATTCGAGAAACATAGAGTCGCAAATTATTTTAAATGTACAGCACGCCTCAAAAACATAGAATACGATTATGGTTACTTAGGAGTGTATGAAAGCTTTACGCACACAAAAATAAACCGTTTGGAAGATATGCGTATGTAGTTGAAAATAAGGTTTGTCTAACAATATAGCATGTAATTTGTACATATAAAGGGAGTTGTTCGATTTTTAAAACACGTATATATTATAAACATAAGTTAACTAACCACTGCTCGTCGCAGGCTACGTACGTGAGAAGTTTAAGTCATTTTTAAATACATACTATACCCACTAAAACACCGTGCCAGAGCAAAATGCTGTTCCGGAAAGCGTGAATTGTATGCTGTTGCAACGAGTACGCTCTAAGCTGCGTCATAGTAGATTATATTATGAATACTGGACTGAAGCCGCGGGGACGGCAGCATTTTCAATTAGTAGAGTTCCAAGCTGTGCCAATGGTTGTTGGCGAGATAAAATATGAAGCGGTAAGAAATCGAGTTCAACATTTTTGCATACATTTAGCTGCAAAGCAATGGTCCAAATTCCTAAGCAAAAGAGATTTAAACGAAATGCAAAATCGATTGAGTGTATCGTGTTGGGACATAGCGGAAGCAAGGCCAAAGGGAATTGACACATTATGAAAGACAAATTGTTAAGAATGATGGAGACAGTAGTGACTGTGAGGATTAGCTTACTTCAATTGAAAATGATGGACACGATAATGACTATGAAAATACCGCTGAACCAATGTAATTAAAAAAGAACATTGAAATACGTCGATCTAAGAGGATATCAAAAAAAACAACCATGTCCCATTTCTGTGTCATGGAGTTCATTTCGTTTGAGCCAGGAGCCGTACAAAAAGCGTGAAAAAAGATGAAGACTCATCACAATTAAATATACTAATAATTGTTAATACTCGCTGTAGAAAATAAGAGAATTAACTTTATTGTAATTTTCTCGCGTGGCGCAGACGAGCTCAGCAATGTTTACTGTTCAGGATTTTATTGAAAAGATATTCTGGTACTTAGATGACAACATCGTACGCAAATGACAAAGAATAAGTTATTATTTTAGTTTAGTTATTATTTTGCAAAATTTTGTGATTTTCACCAAGAAGAGTGTAAACATATAAAGTGCACGTTAGCAAAAAAATTACTTTAAAAATGCAGGATTTGCAGGATTTCAATTCAATTGTTTGAAAATAAATGGAAAAGTACTGATCTTATTAATGCGATACAGCTAATAAGTGTGCTGGGGCTTTGATGACTGTCGCGGCTTCGTTGATCAAAATTGACACGAAAAAACGTAAAAAGTTTGATTGAAACTACATTTGGAACAAAACAAGTTTCTTTAGGATTCCTGCCTTTACCTCCCTTATTTTGTAAATTGGCATTCTGGAATGTGTATATGTAATTTGGCAGCAAAGGTGGCGTTATTTTCACAATTTCATCATGCTTTCAATGAGAGCTTTGGATCCGAGTACGTCATTTCCTGTCTTCCTGCTGTAAAAAGCGTGCTGTTTTATCATAACCTTAATTCCATGTTTTGAAGTTAAGCTAGAAAAATTTTACATAGCGTAATGAATAGTGCTGCTCGGTTTGCTTTTCGAAAGCATCAATGGACGTACGGAGATGCATAGTGGTTTCATTGCCTTTATCTAATCCATGTCATGGTATTTGTTTGTTTTATAGCAAAACGAGCTCTGTTTGAAATATTGTCCGTTTATATTAAAGATTGTCTGGTAGGTCTTCATCCCATCACTACTGTAATTCCCATATTTACTGAATCATAATTTCGGCGGCAATAACAATAGGCCCAGAAAATCTGAGAGAAATTTCGGACCTCCTTGTTAGTTTCTTTATTTCTATTTTATTTTATTTTTACTTACTTATACATAAAATTCGACTAAATTTAGCAGTCGAATTCAAATACAACTTAAAGTAAATCTTATACTAATTGTTTTAAAACTAGTATACAATATAAAGAAATATATGAAAAAAGAAGAGTAATAAAAACAAAAACAAAGAAACTAAAAATATAATATATATTATTCATATATAAATAAATAAAAAGAAAAAAAAGCATGTGTACAGCTAGCACAGAAGCACACAAGAACAGATCCAGGTTTGCAAGTGAACACCTAAACCATTGAAAACATGCGTAAGCTCATCTCACACAACTCACCAGATCATATTTTTACATACAACGCATCTTCTGTTGGTAGCCATATTAGTCTCAACGTTTTGATAGTATCATGATTGCCATTGGTAAAGTTCAAATTCGTTGCGTAATGTTTTAGAGAGGCTTTGCAACAACGCAGGATGATTGACACACCACCTCTCCATATTGAATTCGCCTCCTTCCCCCCTTTGAAAAATTTTTGGATTTTTTTCTAAATGTCACTTACTTCGGTCAGCTGACCAATCACCAGCATAAAAATTATTTAGTACTGCGTCAACAGGTAGTGGTTACTAAAACTCTTCATTGTACTGTTGTCTGGTCCTTAAATACAATGATGAGGTGCAAAATCGCATGGAAATGAGACAGTGGTTAGATTTTTTTGTGCTATGTGGCCCACAGCTTCGTGCTTCTTCATGAATCCTATGTACTGTCTTCTTAATCCTTCATGCAAGACGTTTGCAAACAGACGTCTTTTAAGCGACTAGTGGCTACGGATTTGAAGACTTCGAGTGAATAGTAAGTACCATGAAACGCCTTTCTTTGCTTTGTGAAGTATTTAAGGAGGAGTGAGCTTCGCATTCTTCATCTGTTGGTGATTGCTGCTTACCTAATGAATCAACCTCTTCCAGGTTGACGTTGACCTTTACTGTTTGACGACCGGCAACCAGCTTTCAATGGATTGGTCTTGCCAATTCTTAATACTCTGATTCGACCTCAAATTCATAGTTCAATGTTTCTTATTCAGTCAATCAGGTCAGGTGGCACGTTCTCTTACCTACGAACAGGTCATTACCGATCCTTAAACATCTTAATTGACCCTAAGAAGGTAATATACCTCACTACTATCTCCCATCTCCGTTCTTCCACTAAATATCAATTATTTATAATTTCTAACTATATTGCCATTAGCATGGTATGAACATTTACTAATATTATTGGCCTTGGATAAGGCTGCGTCATTAGCTCCCACAACAACTATGTGGTTTAGTACTTCTTCCTCAAGGATTTGGCGCCGTCAGGTATATTGCCCTCCATTGACCACAGATTAATACTATTCGGTAATTATGCGGGTGTTCAATTCGCCATCTTCCGACATCATGAGATGCCTATATTTCAACTATGATATCGGCTGCTCCTCTTCAACGGCAATTCTTCAAAAACGGCCCCTAGCTGGATTGAAGGCGGCATTGTACTTGACTGTGTTCAATATTTCATTCGATGAGTGTTGATTGGTTCAGTGAAGCCCCAGAGCTACAGCCTGTACTTACAGATTGGCCTCGTCCATCATAAACGGGACTGCACCTTACAGAGGCCAGATGGTAATTTCTATATAGATTGGACCATAGGTGGTTTGCTGAATTTACGTACTGCGGAAGACGACTGTCCCTCCATGGCCTGTATTGATGATGTTCACCGATATTGTCCTTTGTTAGTTGATTAATTTTCTCTGGTTGTAGCTTTATTTCCCATCTATTGTTAATTGTTGAAGTCAGTCAATCAGTCAAATTCGTACAAGATCGGGTGTGCGCAACGGAAGCAAATGTCACCATTCCAAATTCATTGCTTTCATAAATATTCTGGTTCGTCGCCATTCTGCATTTAAAACGACAAGATAGGTGTTTAGATTATATTGACATTCTTGAAAATAACAGAATCGGAGACGTTTACTGAATTTATTTCTTTCTCTTTCGATAATAGTTTTAAGTCGGCAATGTGGGCCTTTCGACTCGTTCTAATATCTTGTAACTCCAAAATTACAGGAGAAGCAAAACAACTGACCATAAAATGTCCAACGAAGCGAAGTGCAAGTTTTTTTATTTGAAGCCTGTGACAAATGTTGAGACCTAAGCAGTAGTTCATTTCTAATTTAAGGCCTCCAATTACGTCGTCGGAGATTATAATATCTCTTGTAGTGTGATTGCATATCGACATATGCATATGCATTGGAGTGCAGACAGAATTATGCTGAATTATGCTGAATCTGCATAATCCTGTGGGAAAAAAATAAAACAATAATTTTGTCGCACTTCAACTGGCCAAGTATTGCATTACGAAATGCAATACGATGTCAGGCGCCCCAACTAAAATAATTATGTTTAGGCTAGCATTAATTTTAATTGCAAAATTTTGTATAAAAACAGGTGAGAAAAATAAAGTAAACCAGTTGATTCATGCAACTCAAAATCTATGCGTTTTTACTCGCTAATATTCCAGACGTTCAACTCGCCTTCTAACTACATAGCATAGGGACCGTCTCTTGCAGAGTCATATTGGCAATCATAGAGACGGAGAGACTTAGCGTGCTGAAGCCGAGCAGATAGCAATCAATCAATTAGGAACAACTGCGATCGATCCTGCCGTACACAGGGAATCCTTCCAAATAAAATATTGCGCCAATTTACACCCTAAATTACGAAAATTTAATACCACACCCTTTTGATCGTGGCTGGACTATTCTATATATTATCGAGCCAATTTAAATAACTCTATAGCAGTGGTTTTATTTTGTAATATTACTTATAAACACAACTCTGTGGAAGGTTGGGTTGTTAATCTCGCTCGGTGATAAATGAATGATGTTTTGGGAAACTTTTGCCAACGTGCAGAGAAAAACGACGGTTTTTGGCTGAAAAAAGAGGTCAAAAAAGAAACTTCAAACGTTGGAAAAATGTATGCATTACAAAGTGTACTTAAAATTTAAAATATTTGAGTAAAAGCTCTTAATTATTTCTGAAAATATTTTAAAAATGTTGGGGGTTTCAACAACAAAGGAAGAACATGTGAAAAATTTTGCTCTTGCGGTTGACGACATATTTATATTTTGTTTTTACTACAAGTGTATTTCTTCTCTGGAGTCTTCGTGGGGCACTCCCCCATATCTACGGAACTAGCTAGTTTAGCAATGACATTTGCGTCCGTCTCATATAGGCTTCGATCCTCTTAAAGTTGCACTTAAGTGTGACCTAAAAAGTACAAAGTCCGTAGTTCAATATTCAAACAGGCAGTGGTAATTTATATACAAACTGTTACATTCCTTTCATATTATCCGCTCTAGGCTGCGGTCGCGATTCTGCAAAAGATAAGCCGCGGAGAAACCAGTTCTATCCGACATTGGTGTGTTGACCTCTAACAACATTTCTGCTAAATGTTCATCCCAGCGGGAATGGTCACCTTGCTAATAGTGCGCTCTTATTTTTTTTCTCTTGGTTCTTTCAGTTGGATTTCAATGAGATGGAGCATATTCCGCTTTATTTCCTCGACGGAAGTCTATGTAGTATGAAGTTAATTTGTTGCAATTCGAGCACCCATCGACCACCTGACGAAATGTCTATAGCGTTAAGCCACTTTAATGGCAAATGATCGGTGTTCACAACAAATTGATACCCTTCAAGGTGTTCTCTCATTTTTCGTACATCGTATCAATTCTACGTTGATATTGTCCCTAGTCCGCTATCACTAATATCCGTATGTAAGTAAAAAATTTGATTGAAGTCAGGACATGCCAAAACGAGTGAATGTGTAAGCGTATACTTCAATAACTCGAAGGCTGTCTTTTGTTTCTCTGTCCAATACCGATCTTTTCTCTTGCGGAGTGTTATTGCAATAGAAAGCCTCTGTACCATGACGCCATTCCAAGAAATCTTCAAATGTTTTTACGTTTTCTGGCGCTGGCATCTCGCTAATGGTCGTTTTCCCGCATTCGGTGTGTATCACAATTTCACCGACATATCTCCAATACCGAAGATTTAATCGTCTGAATAACTCTATCAAACTTCTGATGTGTTTGCCATGCATTCGCGCGATGACGGTAATATCATCTAAATACGCAAAGCCGTGTGGTTTCATTTCCGGGCCATTAATGGTATCTAATACCATTTGTAATGGGGCTTATGCCGAGTGAAGCCCAAATGACATGACCTTGTCCTGGAATAATCCTCTACCAGGCACAGTGAATGCTGTATGTTGTTTGCAGTTTTCTTCCAGCGATATCTGCCAGTAACCGTCAAGCCTTTTAGTATACTTAGAATTACGAAGAAAATTCAAAAGCCCTTGAACCTTACGTAAGGGGTACACTTCGGTCTGTGTTTAACTGCCTGAAGTCCATACATAATCAGCACATGCCGTTTTTCTTTTTGGCAAGTGTTATGGGGGAGCTATACGGGCTCTTCGAGGATTCTATATTGCCGTTCACTAGTAACTTATTGATCTCGGCATCGACGATGGCTTGCATAGCTTCGATTTGTATGCCTTACTTTGAACGGTCTATCACCCAACATTGCAATTCGACGTTGCGCTGTTGATGTTGTTCCATCGATATCATAGCATTTCTGCAGTTGGTGTTGTAGGAAAAATTCTATCTGCTCTTTTTCTGCAGCACTTAATAAAGGAGGCTCTCCAGCATTTATTATTGGAGTTCTTTGCACATCTCCTGCTAGTTTTCTCAAGGGTTACTATGCATTAGTTACATGGCCTCTCATTAACGGATGTCTCCTAAAATTTTTCATTTACACACTTGGCTTAGTGTATTTTCTGCTTTTGCCCATTTCGCTCGTCACCACATATCGACTCATTATTTTCCGAACTTGATACATTGAGGCACCGAGTAATGTTCCTATTTCTACAATCCTTCCTCCACTGTCTAATCTGACCGCACTCTCAGCATTTCGTTTACCACCATTATTTCTCTCTTGTGCAGTATCCACTAGAGAATGTATTTCTCGGCTGCCCGCCCAGGGCAGGCTTGACGTTAGCTGGCGTGATACCTCTCCATGTTGATTTCTAGTAATACTAGTCGGAATATTTTCCACATCCTCAGCAAGACTAACAAGTCCTTTAAACTTATGAAACCCCGTTGCTTGATGTACCAAAGACACTCCCGCAGAGCATTGGCATAAATCTTTTCTATCTTTTGTGGTTCTGAATATGGTGTATTGCGTGTCAAACTTTGTAAGACCACGACATAGTCCTTGAATCTTCTCGTGGTTTTTGTAACCTTTTGTCATTACATTCTCCAAATTTCAAAAAGTCTTTCTCTAATGTGAAGAAGTCGATTAAAACTTATCAATCATTAGTTGTGCGAAGTGTGCGAAGTGCTGTTCAAGCAAGCACAGGGTTTTCACCGTATTATGTTACCTTTGGTCAACATATGCTAAGTAACCACAAATCATACGCTCTGTTACAAAATCTTGATCTTTTACAAGATCCTTCGAGTTAACGATTTTTTTTTTTGATGTAAGATAAATTAATAAACAGGATAAAGATTAAAATTGTGAAAGTGTAGAAAAAAAACACAAAAAAGAATTTTTATTTTGAGTCTCAAATTTTTCGCTCAGTGCACAGAAAGAAACTGAAATGAAATCGAAATTTGCCAAAACTTTTTTTGTAATCGACGACGAAGACAAAAAGTGAAAAAATTTATTAAACGCTGTTAAGTAAAGTGGCTGATCTTATTATAGACAAAGACATTTTGACATTTTTCCATTTAAATTTGAGTAACTTATTAACGTACCAATGTATTATAAAATGTTTTATTGAATGAAATATGTTCATTCTTACTTAACACTAAACCTACTATGCGCGGTCAAATGACCGTTTTTAAAATTTGGTTTAAAATTTTTCGTATACAACGTTACTGTATCATCATATAACTTATTGAGTTTTCCTAAAATATACATACAAACTATTTTTCAAAATTTACAACTTATTTTATTGTTAACAAACTATACCATGTCTAGTCAACCACGAACGGTCATTTGACCGCTTGAAAAATTTATGTTATTTTCGACTATCTTCTTCGATAACCGTATTCTTGAAATAGTTTTACGAGTCGAGAATGTAATTGTAGACCCGTTTCTTTGATTATTGATCATAAAATGATTGAACATGTAAGAGAATATACGGAATCAGAGGCATTTCGAGTGTGGAAAACGAAATGGAATTTACCTATTGCAAAATTTTATGCATTTATTGGACTTCTGTATGAGGCTAAAAATATGAATTTATCATTTTTCTCGACAACTATGAGTCGAAATGACTTCGCAGAAATCATGAGATTTATTCGATTTGACAACAAAAATCAACGAAGCCAATGCTTACAAAACGATAAGTTCGCATTGATTTCTGAAGTTTGGTATAAATTTATCGAAAACACTCAAAACTATTATAAACCAGGAGCATATCTTGCTATAGATGAACAATTGTTCCCTACAAAAGCACGTTGTAGATTTACTCAATACATGCCCAAGACACCGGACAAATTTGGCATAAAACTCTGGTTAGCTTCCGATGTAAGTAGTAAATATATAGTAAACGGCTTTCCATATTTGGGAAAAGATGAAGGGAGAGAATCATCAATCCCACTTGGAGAGTTTGTAACTTTGAAATTAGCAGAACCATATACGGGCCATGGGAGAAATATAACAGTTGACAATTTTTAATAAGTGCGTCACTAGCGAGTAAACTTGTAGCAAAAAAAACGACGCTTGTTAGAACTATCCGAAGAAATAAAAGAGAGCTGCCAAAATTAGCGAGACAGGCAAAGGATAGTATGGTACGCTTCTCAACAATGTTATACAGATCGAAAGATTTTATTCTTACAATTTATAAAGCTAAACCCAATAAAAAAGTATTGATACTTAGTTCAATGCATTCATCCGTTGAAATTGAAAAAAATACACCCGTATACCAGAGACAATTAGATTTTACAATAGCACAAAATTCGGTGTAGATATAACCGATCAAATGGCCAGAAAATATAGTGTAAAATCTAAAATGTCAAAGATGACCTTATAGGTGTTTTTCAACATCTTAGATTTAGCCGGGATAAATGCCTGGATTTTATATAAAGAAACGACGGGTGACGAAATATCGAGGCAAGAGTTTCTATTTCAATTGGCAGAAGAACTTGGGACCGAATACCAGAAAGAGAAACAGATAAGCTCATCAAAAACAACAATAAATACAAATCCTGTTCCTTCTGAACGGAAATCTTGCCAAATTAGATATTGTAAAATGAATAAAACAAACAAAATTTGTGTAAAATGTCAAAAATACGTATGTCGAAAATGTGCAATACAAAATACTGTAATTTGTAGAAAATGTGTTGAAAGTGCATAAAAGTAAATAAAACATACAAAATTGGAAAGCGGGGAACGAGTTTTTATTGTAGCATCAGAAAAATATTTTATTTACTATCTACTTTACTAAGATACATACGTTTTTACATATGCGGTCATTTGACCGCTCATGGAAGAAATAGGTATACATGGAATGTCGGTAGGTTTAGTGTTAAATAAGCATATTAGTACAAAAAACAATTTTAAAGGTTGAATATAGGTCGTTCCCTCCTGGGAATTAACGTTTTCCATTTCCAAACTGACGAAGTCGTTACGCAGCATTTACTTGTGAATATCACAAATGGCAAAAGTACTTATGTAAAAAAGAAAGGTTAATCATTGGTGAACTTGGTTTTAAAGTGAGTCAAACGACACAAAGAAAGAAAAATGAAAAATTACATTTTGTGCCTATCCGCAAATAAGTAAATTTAAGAAGAAATTTAATATTTTATTATGGTCTTGGCATATGTTATAAGAAAATGTGGAATGTAAATTAGAATTCGTCGAAGGAAAACGATTAACAATATTCACCGTAATATTTGTGGTGCTAGTTATTATATTGAACAAATATTAATTTCATTTCGTATGTATCCAAGATCAACATGACAACGTATAAGAATTGAATTTAAGAAGAGAATATTGCTACCAAAGCGTTCTACGTAAACATATTGTATAAAGAAGTATATATAAAATGAGTATGTACACTATGGCTAATTTCAACAGAAATAATTACAGAAACAGTGATTCATTTATACTCACAAAACAAAAAATGCCTAACGAAACAGAAGATCAACAAATGTGTAATACCTGACTCCCTTATACAAGGTAGTACTCGTCCTAACTCCACGTCGAAAGTGATCGTTTCCGACACTGTCGATTTGGTCGATAACAAAATTGTTACGAACAAGTCGGCAAGTCCGTCTGCCTTAAGTTATGCTGAGGTTGCAAGGGAATCTTCTCCCGTTCCCGTCGTTTGTTTGAATCAGACGCCATCACCTAAAAATAATAATAAGAAAGTGCAAAGTAAGTCCGCTTCTCCTCCCTGCTGTTCGAGTGTGAATACTAGTCACCAAACTGGGCATGTCACTCAAGCTTCTCGCACAAGTGTGTCAATATCTTCCCCTTCTCATAACTCCCAAGTCGTGAACCTTACTATTCCAATTAGTGATGATATTTGCTTGACGGCAGTGCCTCCTAGGAAGGCATTATTTGTGTCAAGACTGGCACCGGAAACATCCGTGGATAATATAAAAAGCTATCTGGCGGCGAAAGCCCCATCAGTCGACTTGGAGCGCGTTAGCATTTTCAAATTGGCTCCTTCTCACCCGAGCGCAATATCTTCATTTAAAATTCTAGTTCCGACTGAAAACAGTGAAATATTGTTAAATAAACCCCTGTGGGCAGTAGGATCCTTAATTAAGGTATTTATCCCTAGAGATCGACACCGTAATACCAATGCTGTAGGCCTGTCGCCTTCAAAAAACTTAAATGTTTCTTCAGGCCCATTATGTCTTATTTATCAAAATGTTAGGGGCCTAAATTCAAAAATTCGGTCGACTTTTCTAAAGTCAGTAAGCACTGAGTTTTTCTGTTTTGCTTTCACTGAAACTTGATTAAAACCTGATATACATTCGTCGGAACTATTCCATAATTCTTTCCATGTATTCAGAAATGACCGATTGAATCGCATTGGTGGCGGTGTATTAATTGCCATATCTGCGTCAGTCCCGTCCTATTCGATTGAATTTCCCACGTCTCCTGACGTCGAATTTATCGCCATTCGAGCGAGAATACCTAATAAACAGCTATTTATTACATGCTCCTACATTCCCCCAAATTCGGATATCTCCATATATAAGAAGCAGGCTTCCCTCATTTGTGAAGTGGCCAAGCAGTCTAGACCTACTGATTTTGTCGTTGTGTTGGGAGATTTCAACTTGCCTCAAGTCACTTGGTGTAACAGTGATAATTCTGCCTGTTTAATTCCTTCTTCAACATCTGATAGAGCTATAGTATTCTTTAGTGAATTACTTGACCATAATCTAGGTCAATATAACTGTACCTTTAATTGTAA
>CCAG010006888.1:0-105683 GCA_001077435.1 Glossina morsitans morsitans | reverse complement strand
TAAAAGGGAGCTACCAAAATTAGCGAGACAAGCAAAGGATAGTACGACACGCTTCTCAACAATATTATACAAGTCGAAAGATTGTATTCTTACAACTTATAAAGCTAAACCCAATAAAAAAGTATTGATACTTAGTTCAATGCATTCATCCGTTGAAATTGAAAAAAATGCCACCCGTATACCAGACACAATTGGATTTTACAATAGCACAAAATTCGGAGTAGATGCAACCGATCAAATGGCCAGAAAATACCGTGTAAAATCTAAATGTCAAAGATGGCCTTTACAGATATTTTTCAATATCTTAGATTTAGCCGGGATAAATGCTTGGATTTTATATAAGGAAACGTCGGATGAGGAAATATCGAGGCAAGAGTTTTTATTTCAATTAGCAGAAGAACTTGGGACCGAATATCAGAAAGAGAAACAGATAGGCAAAGAATGCTCATCAAAAACAATAATAAATACAAATACTGTTTCTTCTGAACGGAGATCTTGTCAAATAAGATATTGTAAAGTCAATAAAACAAACAAAATTTGTATAAAATGTAAAAAATACGTATGTGGAAAATGTGCAATACAAAATGCTGTAATTTGTTAAAAATGTGATGAAAATGCATAAAAGTAAATAAAACATACAACATCGAAAAGCGGGGAACGAGTTTCTATTGTAGCATCAGAAAAATATTTTGTTTACTATCTACTTTGTTAAGATACATATGTTTTTACATATGCGGTCATTTGACCGCTCATGGTAGAGTTAGGTATACATGAAATGTCGGTAGGTTTAGTGTTAAATTTGTGTATGTAACACACAGAAAGGCTTAAGATAAATCAACCCTTTTTTAAACACTTGTGTGTTCGTCTGATGTCTGCCCATGTATTTTGTGTTCGCAATGTTTGAGATATTTTGATGAAATTTGGTAAACTGATGTGCTTTGATCCAAGGATGGACGCTGTTAAAAATGGTTTTGATTGGTCTACTTTTTCGACCACTCCCCATATGACTCCCCCTATTTTGAAAAGTCGTTACATGGAAAAAAGTAAAAATCTTTAAAATTTTTCGACAAAATGAAAGTATTTGGAGATTCTAAATTGGTACGAAAAATTTGATTCGCGCAGGAAAATTTTTTGAACTCCCTCGCATATAACCGTTCCTACGAAAACTGAATATTTTTATAATAAAAAATCTCATTTTCAATATTTCACGGCGAAAATTGATTCTTCGTAGTTTATTCACAAAGAAATCAATCTTACCGAATTTGGACCACAGAGGTCTATTTTTTGGATACCACTGCATATGAGGATTCTCAGAAAATGTAAACCCTTATATGCCAAAAAGGTCGAATGGTTACTGTTTTATGATGAAAATTGGTTCATTTGATATAAAAACTAAGTGGACCAAATTTGTACCACATGGATCCATTTCTTGGACCCTTTAGGAAGAGGTTTAATTTTTAACATTTTATAATGAAAATAGGTCGATAGTAGCAATTTAGTAAATAAATTAACGACTAAGCAATTTGGATCACATGGGTCTATTTTTTAGGCCGTTATATATGCAATGGTTATCATTAAGCAAGGTCCTGTGCTGAGAGAAAGCTTAATTTTAAGTTTTTTATCACGGAGACTAAACAATTATAAAATTTCTGGAAGGTAATTCAAATTTGCTAAATTTGGATCACGCAATGTAATGTTTTCCTTCAGAATACGGTTTTTCATGAAAATTATACGCTTGCATGAAAATAATGTGTGATTTTTTGTGTTATTACCAAATCGAGTGAATAATTGCACTAGGTGAAGTGATTTGGTGTGTCTAATGGTACGCCTGACCCGACTATAATGTTGCAAAGTTGCAGAAGTCATGCGCTTCTATAAGTTCGAGCATCCCTCTAACTGTCGTGTGCCGTTGAGCACAGTCCGTTTAAGTTTTTCCGTGAATGTTTTGCCTTCTCACATCTGTTTGGAAGGCATTAACTTCCCGGTTAAACCATATGTCGAGCCGACATTACAATGCCGCAAATGTTGGCGTTTCGGTCGCACTGATAAGGTGTGTTCCCGCCAAATGCCCTTCTACGCCTCCTGTAGCGGAATGCACCGCAAATTGTTCTCGGACTGAAAAATGTATCAATTGCAATGGTGATCATTCATTTAATTCGAAAACTTGTCCCTCCTATAAAAGAGTCACTAAATCCAAAAACGATGCAGCAGTTCGTTTGAAGCCGCAAATGTACTCCTTTACTCGAAATGTTCAGGCAAATAATAGCTTTTCATTCTCTCTAAAAAGTCTCGCTAAATTGCCCCCTCCGACTTCTCAAACGACCAAACACTGAGTCTACTGTCTTATTTCTAACCAAAAAGATGCTAACTCCTGAAATCACCATCCCCCCTTCTAATATAAAATCTTCAAATCCCGATACTGTGACACCCATCACAGACAATATTCTTTGCGATCACGAAAGGATCAATAATCCTTCTGACTTCCTCTAACTTATCTGAAATCTAAGATCGTACTCAAAAATTACATAATATCAAGCAGTCCTCTAAATCAAATTCTACCATTAAGTCCGCTATACGCTTATCTCGCGAGCTTCACGTGAGTATTCTAAACCAACGACCCCTTTCGGTTTGTACCCCTGTTCTTTCAATCAATAATGAAAATAACTTAACTTAATTGCTAACTAGCATCCCTAACAAACATCTCCGGGGCCTGTCTTTCTGAAACTTCTCTTAAACCTAATGATTATTTTTCTATTATATATTATAATATTATTGTATTATATATTATAATATTATTGTATTATGTATTATTTATTATATTACATATTATATTATATTATAAATTATATTATATTATATTATATATTATATTATTTATTATATATTATATATTATATATATTAAGCTACATAACTCTCTCTGAGCTCGATAAAGCCATTAATCTCTCAAAAGGCTCAGCTTCGAGTTTAGGTGGTATTCGTAACAATCACCTCAAAATCTTGAATATTGAAAACAGATTAATCTTACTAAAAGAATTGACTAACATTCTGATTACCGCCTATTAACCCTCTTCCTGGTACGACTTCCGAATTTTCATTTTAAGAAAAAAGGACAACTCGCCAGATAATCTTAATTCCTAAAAATGTATTGCCACAGTTTCCATCCTTAGAAAAATTCTCGAGAAAGTGTTATATTCACGTCTAGAATGGTATCTCGAGTCCAAACATATCCTCAACAATCTTCAGGTTGGTTTTAGACGTTGCAGATTTGCCTAAGACAACATTGTCTCTTTGTGATCAGCAATAAATTCAGTGTTTGCTAAGAAACACATTCTCATTGCCTGCTTTCTGAACATAACCTCAGCGTTTGATTCTGTCAATATCCACATCTTAAAATCTATCCTTCTCTCTTTGAATCTACCGATCGAATTCTGTAGTTTATTTTGTAACCTCTTTCTCTACAAAAACATGTTAATTAAAAATGATGATGTTGTTGTACAAAGGAGATCTTTTACAGGTGTTCCTCAGAGATATGTATTGAGTCATCTTTTCTTTAATTTACATATTAACAAAATTTTCAATTCTCTTCCTGAAAACATCTCAATCCTGGGCTATGCTGACGATCTTGCCATTTTTAGTTCCAACTCTGATCCAGATTTGTGTCAACTCACACTTTCAGTCAATAACACCAAATGCTTGGTCCTCTTTAAAAAAAAGGAGAAATCCCACGGCTACTCCTCTTCTCATCTATGGTTCTTCTATTCTGTTTGTTAAGACTTTCTGTTTGCCCTACACTCGAAACTCTCTCCAATAGCTCACATTGACGAAAGTGCCAAACAATGTTTTGATTTCATTAATATTGTGAGCAGCTAAAGTCGTCCCTCGTTTTGGCCTCACAGGTTCTTCGTCTCTTAGGGGGGAATGCCAGACTAACTTAGATTACGAATTAGGATTAAGTAAAGGAATCTGAACAAAGGGAATCAGAGCAAGGTGAGAGCAATTGTCTTAAGTAAGGAGAGGTAGTCTACGCAAGAGGTGAGTGAGTCAAGTTTTGTCTACACAAGAGATAAGTTAGTTAGTTAAGTTTAGGCTATGAGAGAGTGAAGATGGAGTCTTAATATCGAACGGTTGGCTGAAACGAGGAAACATTAAAAGAAACCGATAGAATACGTTTAATTTTCGCTAAACTTGAAATTTAAAATTTTAGAATATGAAACAAATGTGAATATAAAAGGAAAATATAAAACTCTTGTGAGTCAAAGCCTGAGCATACCCCAGCATCAGGGAATAGGCAAAAGCCCTTACAATATTTTGAAATTTATTTGTGGTATTTCTTAGGGCTCTGACCCTTCTTGCATGATTGAACTGTATTTTGATTTAATCTTATTGGACGTCCCAAAGAAAGACCTTCTGAAATTACGCGGAATTTAATGGAAACGCTTTCGCCTGGTTCTTTGTGGCATGAATTCTACATACACACTAAGCTTGGAACAGGTTGCAAATGTTATGCCTCTACAAGAAATATTTCGTTTCCTCGAAATATTTAGTTTCCTCGTCAATTCTCTATCTAATAAAATTCTATCTTTTGAGAATCATCCGGTCTTATTTTTATTTACTACTTTACATCATTCAATTCTTTTCCCTGCTTCTTTACAATTTTTGCTGATAAAACTAATAACTTCAACATTCAAAATTGTTCTTTGTTCTCAATATTTTCGATCAATAATTAAGTTCCTACCAGTGAGAAAATCCTTAGTTACTCCGGCAAGGATACACCACCGTTACCCGAACTTGGTCAACACCAAAAGCAAACATTTTTCACCTATCTTTGTTGATGGATCTAAGACCGATGTTGGAGGCAGCACCGTTTCCAGATATTAACATACAAGCCTGCTTCTCAAATTACCCGTGTAGCACTATATATTCGGCTGAATGTCTTGCGATCCTAGAAGCCTTCCGCTTAGCGAGTGCTCAACCTCAACAGAAATTCCTTATAGTATCAGAGAATAAATCCGTCTTATCGGGTTTACAATCATTTCCCTCAGGTGAAACTCATTCCCCCATATTAGAAATTAGAGTCTTACTTTATAGCCTCAAGTTTGGTACCTTTTGTTTTCACTTTCTATGGGTAGTCACATGGGAATTCTTAGCAACAACACTGCCGATAAAATTGCATCTTCCAGACCATCTCATTTTAATGATCGTGCCGTGATTTCTGCAGATCTGTCGATCGACAAAAAGTTTTTAATTCTTTTTTGGCAACAATGACGGGATAATTCACCTTGTGTTCGTCATTTATACTCTTTATTTCCACAAATAAATAAGACCCCTTGGTTGATCAATTGCAAACATTATTTGGCTTATTAACAGACTGATGTCCAATCACACAAGATGTAATGATCACTTATTAAAAATTAATATAGCAAACCCTTTATGCACATGCGGTGTCTTACCTGATTATATCCTATTTGTCTGTCCGGATGTCACCACTGCTATTCGCCATTCCACACTTCGCAAATTGAGTATATGTGATCTTCGTGACCACAAAATACTGGACATTTTGCGTTCTTGTAATTTAAGAGCTTACATCGCCATGTTTTCTTTTTTAAATCATGCCATCAAGCCATATACGCGTTTACAGTCAATTTATGAACCTACTCTCTTTTACACTTTTTTGCTCTCGCAGCCATCAATTCCTACATATAACTTTTTATACTCATGTACCACATTACATCTTACACATTGGAATTTACTCCCCGTTCTTTTGCTCTACCCTAAGTGGGGGATGAGTAATATGCATCTTGCAATAAAAACTATAAAAAAAAAACATTGCAGACGTATAACACGCAAAAATTGCAAAAAAAAAGCTTTAATCAAATAATCACTTAAATAAATAAATAGTATCATATACCAAATCTAACCCCAACTTTACTAAGCCCGAAACAAAGAATTCTGTGTTCACATTGGGCCTTTTTTACACATCCCAGTGGTTCTTAATTTGCTGAATAACAGAAGAAGAAGAATAAGAAAATAATAAGAACAATAATAATAATAACAGCCTTGTTTACAAGGTCAAGGTTGATATTAGATTCTATTTGCAGGCCTGGTCCTGGCGGCGAATATCTGACGAAAATTTTAACATACGCAGTGAGGCAGAATATCGAAATTTCATTTCGAGGTAGAATTGTAAGCAAATGCTCTATAAAATCGTACATTCGTAGTGCAGACTATACTAAGCAAAAGAAAACTAGTTTATACTAATAATTTTATCAGGCTTTATTCTTTTAACTATTGAAAGGAGTAGCAATTTGTCGAATTTAAGAAACCGTAAACATTTTTTTCAGTTATTCCAATTGTTTATAGCGTTTTGTTTTTGGAAAATTTTGCTCGAGTCTAGACTCATTTTAAATTCTCCATTTAAGTCCCCAGGTATTAATCACGCCGTTATTTTCTTAAGATCTCGGTTTTCATATATTTTAATTCATATTCTGTTGATATAATACACTTTTTATTTCTGATGGAGATCTCTTTGTCGGTGCGCAGGACTTTGGCGCCCAATAGAGCTAATGTCAGAAAGATTGTCCATTGAATATGAAAGGGATTGAGAGTCCAAGTCTACCACATTTATGTCGAAATTTTTAGGTAAATTTTGATAGACGGGTGGTGGTTTAGCAAAACCAGGTCGCCTTCCAGCTTTACCTAACTCGACTGCAAATGGTACATGAACCGACTGCTTCTGCTGGTGTTGAGGAGGAGATGGTGCAGTTTTTTTCAATGATTGTTGTTGACTTCCTAGAGTCTTGTTAGCCTGTCTAGCAAGAGCTGAAACTGTTAATGTTAATTCTGCTTGACCTTCTTCCTTAGCTTTGTTGCCGGCAGGTTTTGAAGATAGCGTATTGTCAGTTTGATGTCCATATAAATTATGCGGGTTTTCAGAAGCCGATTTTTCTTGACGCTTCTTAGTTATTTGGCCAGCTCGCTCCGCCGCCAAAGACTGTTTTCGAACTTCGCCAACACGTGCTCGTTTATTGGCGGCGTCAATGTTTGTGTCTTGTAAATCTCCGCTTATTTTACTCAGTAATTCCATGAGAGTTGTGGTTTTCTCGTCTTCAAACTCTATGGGTATAGGAGACTCGCGTTCATTCGTTGGATGGGAGCTAATTTGTATAAGTCTAAAAAAAAGGTCAACATATTAATGACTTGTTTTTCTTAGAAATTAGATTTTAGCGTACTTTCTAGCTTCCTCCATTGCTTTGCCGAGATTTTGTAGATGTTTATAACTTTCTTCATTACATCGGCCAATCTGAGAATCTTTTAACGTACCCTGCAACACCAAGTTCCATTTATACGTAGCAGATTGTGCTGCTACTGTATGAGCTACTCGCCTAAAGCGTTCCTTTGCCGTTTCTTTTTCAACACGCGAAGGAGCCTTTTCAATTTTTATTTCTTGCATGTCTGCAATTGCGTTTACGTTTCCATTGCACTGTTCTTCGTAATGACCTTGTATGGGCATTACTTGAAAACCTTTCATAAGGCGGCGCTCCCACACTTTTGTCCTCTTAGCACGACAAGCTAGGTGAAAAAAATCTTCAGCATACCCTTCTACGTGCGTAGAGCTAAAACAAGAAACTTACGCTTTTCTTTCTTAATAGCAGAAGATACATCCATTCCGCTGTTTTCGAAAATTTCCAACATCTCATAACGCATGGTTGATATTTCACTTTTCACCTCGTTAATGTCATCTTCTGTAACAGGATTGTCTTCGAACTTGCGATGCTGGGCAGCCACATATCGCCAGACTAACGAACGTAAAATATTTTCGTAAATATTTTCTTGGTCATTTTGTTGACGTTTCTGCGGCGGTTAGATAAGGGAAGAGGGGAAGAAAACAAGGGAACAGGACAAGACAATAAATTCCTTATATAATAAATTAAAATCATTATTTTGATTCAAAACCTTTGAACGTTTGCGATCAATTTCTTTACTCGATTTCCTGAATATTCGAATTAACCATTTAACTGATGGCATGATGTTGAAGGGAGGTGGCAACGTTGAACTGTCTTCGAAGTAACTCATCCACAATTTAGTCCGAGCGAATTTCCATTCAGTATCAGAATGTTCCTGAAATAATAAATATGTTCCTGTTTGCAAACACATGAATATAAGACTTACATCAATCATAGCATATGAATTCGACATCATAGCTATTAGAAGGTTTAGCAATACGATAACGTTGATAACACTATATGACCCGAACATTAACAAGCCCCAGAAGCGAGTGTACGATTTAATGCCCGTTAACTCGAAATCGTCTAAGCCCACCATACCAAAACTAGCCCAAAACAGAGACTGAGATGACTCAAATAAACTGCAATTAGAAAATTTTACATAAAAAGCTAAAGTATATTTATATTTTTATACACGCATTTAGAGAACTACTAAATTTTTCGAACGTTTTAATATAAAGAGAGAAATGAAAAAAGTTGACGCATCCCTAAAATATATGCATGTTCACATTGCAATTATTAAGCTATAGGTGTATAGGGTGAAATCCATTATCACTACATCGGCGCAAACAGGCAAAGTTTGGCAAACCATTATTTGTGAAATTACGGATTCTGAATAGACGCTTTTTGATAAGATGATCCGATTTTGATATAGAAATTGAATGATAAATATTATTAACATACCACAAAAAAGTGTGAGAATGTTAAGTAACTCACAATTAAACTTTAATAAGATGACATTGAACACATACGCGGAGTGGAACGTTACTGTTATTTTCGTTTAATGAAACTTGTGTATCAATTCTACCGTTGAACAAGGAATGCAAAAAGATTATATACTAAAAAAATCTGCACTTCACTGCAAAGTGTAAATCAATAAGTCTTAACATATATACGCTAAAGAGCGCCGTTGCGCAACGCGATTGATTCTGAAATATATCACTAGAGCCAGTGGGACCTTGATAACTACAAGACCAAACAATTGCATCGTAGTTAAGACCAAGTTCATGCTCAAGGATAGTATTTTTTGTTGCACAAGAGCCAACGTTTAATGAAGCCTAACAAAGTTTTGGCTTCATGGACATTAAATATAATGAATACTTGAAACGGTAAAGCGTAGGGAGAGGAGATCTAATAGATAATATACATCTCAAGTTTAAATGCATGAAATTTTATTTGCACCCTGAATATATAAGATAAGATCGCAGGAGCTAGAGTATTGAAATAATTTAGGATTGGTGGCATATTTAAGAATTTAGCCGTATTCAATAACTAAAGAAACATTTATAAAACAAATATAATACAACTTGCGTAGACAGTTTGAGGAATTCCTGAGGGAAAGACGTTGGAAACCGAAATTTAAAGAGAACCTATCATTTATATTTTCCAAACGGGATGGTAACGACCTTATCCAGTACGGCAAAATAACCTATGATTTATATAATCAAAGACTTGACTGAGATTTATATAAACAGCTCCAATTTTCGGAAAAAGCGTTATAAATGACACAAGCAGCTCTATTGAAGTCAATAGGCCATGAAACTTTGTTAGATTAGCGAAATTGTATTCTTTATGCTATCAGTAATTAATCGAGTAACAAGAATTTCAAATAACTTCTTTCGTTTTGCAATCACGGTGTGTCCACCTGACTCTTTTATATAAATCAATACACGTCCAAACAAACCAAGATATTGCCTGTGGCTATAGCAAACACTCAAAAATAATATCAATCAATTGTTTAGAACAACAAAAAATATAAGGATTTAACCCTTCAATACACAGTGATGTAGGTCTGCATCGAATGTTTATAGCTATCACCGAAGAGTGAGGGGTACATTCATTTTTTCAAAAAGGTTTGCAACGCACAAAAAAAGCATCAGAACCACCAAGTGTATATATTCTTCATCAGCATCAAATTCCAAATTGATTTAAGCATCTGCGTAAGCTCATGCACGTAGGTTGGTATCGAAAATGAGATAAATTCTTTGAAGGACACGCCTATAGCGCCACGTAAACTGAGAACACCCCTGTTTTTCAAAAGGAATTAAAATTGGTTTTTTGCTTATTACCCATAAACTACAGCAGATAAATGCACAAAAATGTGAAGGCATATTCCACGGACGAACTATGGCACCAGTACAAAAATGAAAAAATAGACCACGTCTGCCCAATATTATAATCTATCAAAATTTTTTTCCAATACTTTTATAAGGCGTAGAAATAAGCTTTAAAAGCCCCAAAAAGTATATGAATTCTTAGCCTAAACAAGTACGTCTGTTCGTCTCTCCATCAGTCTGTCTGCGCAACTGCGCAGTATTAGTGGTGAACATTCTCCCGTTAACGAAAATGAAGATATCGCTTACAAATTTGCAAAAGAATTCGGAAGTGGCTTCAACTTTCCCAAGGACACGCCTATAACAAGCACACGCCTATGCGACAAAAACTTTTGTTTTGAAAATAACCGCGCCCACTTCTTATTATAGAGCATGACAAGAACTAACTCTTTTAGTTTTTATGCGTTTTTAGGGATGATGGTGATGGTTCGGTCACGACCGAGTATATTTTTCCTACGTGTTAAAACTTCATATCTCCTTATCTAACAACCTTCGGATGGTGTTTTTTGTTAATTTTAATTTTAACAAAACTATTTTATCGTTTTCGACCGCAACTAGAATCATTGACAATTTATTTCTTTAACTGTGACAACATTCATTGCTGGCGCGCTATTTAAGTGCCACTGTGTTCAACGTTCAACGTTTTTTCCTGAAGTAATATTTGCCAAATAAGGCCCACAAGTGGTGCTACAAGGTAATTGTGCTATGTCCTCTTGTAGGATAGGACCGTTTCTGTATTGTACTGTACTCCGGAAAAAAAACGATAGAAGTAGATTAGCTGGTGAACCAGATTTGGGAGTCACCAATAATCAAAATTTCGAATCATATAGTGCTTTTCGATCATTTTTACACATCTGGCATTTTACTTCTCGAAACAAGGGATCCATTTTATGCGATCTGCATTATAAAGTGCCCACTGTAGAAAAAATTGACCAATTGCAGACTTCCGGGTAGAGAGGATCTAATGAAGACTACGATTTCGAGGGGAGTTTATGAGGAAAGAAATTCTCACCATGCTTAGGTTGCTATCATGTAAGAGTCAAAAGACGCAAATGGTACCCTCGTCTATTCTATCATCGATTGGATCTTGTCGTAATAAATTTGTAGGTACTTATAAGAAGAACCTCCAATGCAAAGAGAATTCCAAAGAAACTATTACCAAATCCCGGGCAGTTCCGTAATGATTTGATGATGCTCTTTGCAATGTAAGATCTCATATAATCGACAATAAAAGAGGTCGTCCTAGTAATGGCTCATGAAAGCAAAGTTTATATGCGAAAAACCTAGACGATCGTCTCATTCTTTGACGTTTATGGATGTACGAAAAAACGCCTTCCGTTATTGGCCTTTATTTTCAAACACGTTATTGGCCTTTATTTTCAAACATGTTAAGGTATAGAAGTGCATTATATGAGGCCGCTACATAGTGGTCATGTAGCAAATGCATGTGTTATTATACTATATAACTATACTCATTGCTCCGTTGATTTCAAATTTCATTTATTATAATTAAAAATACATGCATTTAAGGGTTATAGCAATACAATTGCTAATAACAAAGGAAAAAATGCAAATTTTGCAAAATTTGGAGCCCTAATAATTAGCAAGTATAAAAATCATAGTCTCGCAACTCCGACAGCTAAATTCCTTAAACCACTTCACCTGATACAATTCATCATTCGATTTTGTAATAATAGCCCAAAAAATGATATCTTCCTCTTGTTTAAGGGTATACTTTCCATGAAAGACCTTATATCCAAGGCCGTCCAAAACATGAACTGACGTGAACCAAATTTAGCAAATTCGATGTTCTCGTTAAATACTTTACTTCCCTTTATCTATTTTTACCACCTGTTTGTACAAAGTACATTTTGTGAGCATATAAAGATTTACGTTCAATGAGATCTTTTAGATCCAATTAAGAGTAGTTTTCGTCACAAAATGCTAAAAAAAACACCTTTTCGCCATATAAATTATTAATTATTTTTTACGTGTCATGGTCACAAAAGTCTGCAGACGGAGATCAAAAAGACAGATAAACGGATCGGTACAATAAAAGGCCTTTGCTACGTACATACGCACAAACGCATATCCTCTAACACAGATGCACGTATTAATTAAAAATCGAACGTCAGTATTAAAAAATTGTCACCATTAATTTAAAAAATATATTACAATTCTTATTATAATATAATAAAAAGGACGACCTATTTCCAAACTAGATTATCAAACTTTTTATTTAGTTTGAAAAGTCGGCTGAATCGGTCCGTGGACATGGTGACAAGAAAAGCGTAAGCCTATCTTGCCTATGAGATACTGCTAAGTTGCGATATGGTTTAAAACATGCATTATACGTGCATACGATGTATTGTTTATAAGCTATAAATGGATGCCAAAAAATTCGACGTACGACATATACAACTTTTTTCTTGCTGATTAGCTCTACTCACTTGCCAAACCTACGCCATTTCATGCAAGAGTCGGCATGGCCAGTCCAGTCAGCCTCCCCATCAGGTAATACGTAGCATTTACTTTTTTCCAAGTCAGCGAAATACCAGAGCAATTGATTAAGACCGCAAGCAAATGCAAATAGGACCAGTGAATAAATGAAAAAGAATTTCACAATATCAATAACCATGCGGCCCAGTGAAATTTGCAGAGGACCTAAATGGGGGTTTATCGAAAACAAATGAACCAATTTTAAGGCTGAAAAAACATTGGCAGCAGCAAATAAGCCTTCTGCTATAAGTTGCGGGTCGAAATCATTCCATTTCTCGCGTGGTACATACGCCATTGCCGGATCACGTGCTATTTCGCTGGCTTGCTGCAAATAGGCGAAAAATCTAAAAACGAAAGGACACAACAATTAAAATATGTACGTTTTGTGGATTTCACACTATTCTATCGCCATACCTTAGACAAATCACACTAACGTATAAGCTATTCCTGAGGAAGTCAATGAAATTCCACATATTGCGTAAGTAGGTATGAATTCCTACAGTAAAGATTTCTTGTACTTCTTCCCATATAAATCCGAATAAATAAAATACAACTAAAATTTCTAATTTGGTTGGTCCTCTGCCACGTTGACGCAATTGTTCTTCGGACAACTCTTGCTTCATGCGTTCCGTGCCAAATATACGTATAACATTGTCATCCGCTCGTTGGGAAACCAAAATTAAGATGACTACAAAATGAGGAGCAATTTAATCATTTCTATAATACTTAGGACCCATTCCTTGCTGAAAGCGGTCTTTTAATCCAACTACTTACATAAAAAGAATAAATAGGATGAAGCATGTATTAGAAACTTCATAAACGGTTTTCGCAGTAAGACCGCTGTCTTGCAATTTGGCGCTGCCATGTATATCAAACAATATATTGGAAACAGAACTGCTACTTGAACTATGCACAAAAATTTTTCCATGAGTGTCTTACGGCGAAAACCCGGCAATCCTTCATACCAAATAGAAGCTAATAACTGCTGAATATTCGAATGCGCTACAAACTTAACCAAGTTAAAGAAAATGTTTAGTTAATTCGTTTCACTGTCACCGCACGAAGTGTCTATTACCTTTTTTTGTTTATAGTTTATAGCTTCAGTTAAACGACGCAAAGACATGCGATCGCCTGGCTTATAGGTGGATATCTCCGGATCGTAATTTAAAATAACAGCCAGTTCGTGTGAAGTTCGCGTCTGATCTAATAAGTCCACAGCAAATTTTTGGCATTGTCTACGTAAGTCCATATATTCGGATTTGCATTCCTTTTCATTTAAAAACAAAACAAGAGAAGAACACAAGAGATATATTTAGTATTTATTTTTAATATTTATTTATATTCTTTTGTATACATGTTTTACCTGTTCCGTAAAAGCTAAATTTCGTAGTTCCCATGATAGTTCAAAAGTCGTCAAAATTGGGTCGTTTGAAGTTAAACATATTAGCGAAGGGCTGGATAAAGCTTTGTAAGTATTCACTCGCGATAATGAGTGCCGCAAAGAATCCTCCGAAGACATGCGAACGCATTCATCACAACCACATCTAAAAAAACGATATGCCCAAATTTGTGTTCATTCATTCAATAGATTAATAAATTAATGATAATGAAACACTTTGGTCGAAAATTCACGTTGTCCACTGTGATAGTAAAACTAAAAATTTACATGTAAAATCCTCCATATAATTCGATACCGATAGCCAGTAAAAACACTTTGCGGATATGTTTTGAAGCGATTGTTGTACCAGAATAATGCAGAAACAAATATGACGAGATGAGAGCCGTAGGTACCCAAATAAATCTTCCAATCAGAATTTAAATGAAGGCTTCATGTTCTGAACTGGAACGCTCAAGATTCAGTGTCTGTCCCATCTTCAACTCAATTCAAGAGTTTTTTGCATACAACTTTTATTCAATGAAACATATTGGAAATGACTCTAGAAAGAACGACTTGTTAATTATAATATACGCAGAACAGAGATGCAGTCATGGAGATCACGATTAGAAGAGGCGTTTTTCACCAACTTTTACAGAAATTTCAACAGCATTGAATATTTCATTTTATTTATAAATTGTGGAAATTTATAATCGCGAATTCATATTAACCTCTTCATACAGTGCTAGGTATATGAATTCGATTTTTTTGTTTTATTAAAAAAGCAAATGTGCAGTCAGGAGGCCTTCGTGTTTCAGTTGCATAGCGGACAACCCCCTTTCCAACATTCGCTGTTTTTTTTGCTTATGCTCATGCTAGGAAAAAAAGGAAAATGGTAGTGATAGTAATACAGGAAAAGGATAAGTCGAGGTTTATCACCCTCAGGCATTAAGTCTTGATTTGTCATGTCTATGTTAATTATTAACAGCGCGATCATAAGAAGAAAGACATTAATATTATAAGTCTAAATTTCTAATCAATTTATAGTGAACACGAATCCGACACCAGGCTGGTTTCAACTTAAATTTGGATTGCTTTTTTAATTGAAAGAACTTTACAGATATAACGGTTTCATTCATGAACTGGTTGCTGATATCACGTAAGCACGGCACGACAAACATTTCGATGAGTAAATGGATGAGAGCAAGCGGCTAGCCTTTGCTTCCCGAGTTTTTGAAAAGCTCATCTACATTTTGACCGAGAAGTTTTTACAGTGGATGCTTGTGAACATGTAAATGCATAATGATATATTCTTATAGTAAAACTGGTTATATGCCATTAAGAACAAGTTTATCACATAACATCATTAATTTTCGACAGTTTTGTTGAAGTATATGAAGATGAGGATAGAATGTGCATTTAACGGGCAAGCACACATTTCATAATGTGGCGGCTTATTAGTAAACCGAATTAGGACAACGGAACCATGAGCTTTCCTTTTATTTTATTTCATGCCATTTTTTAGTGTACTGTTCTTTACTTTTCTTTATAATGTCAATTAAGCTAAGCCCGAGTCAACACTGTTATCCTGCTACAAGAAACAGTATGGTGTTTTTCGTCCCACAAACGCCTTGTGGACAACGCATGGCAGTAAATATATTGTTACAAATATTCGCTTTTCGATATGGTTCGTATCACTAGATCGTGGATATTGAAAAGAAAATGCACTTCAAAGTTTTATTATGTTCCTAAATGTAGGATTATGTACAATTTGTTATTTATTTTGTTTTTAAGGATACTTTTTGACTGCTCAACACAACCATTATTATTCTTTACTAACAAATGTTCTCATACGACTCGATGTTCTCTTCTTCTTCATTTTTAATCGGTTAACCTGCTTTTCTGCTAATCGTTTTCCTCGGCTGGCAGCTGTATGACGCGCCGCGCATGTGGACCTGGGTTTTTCCCTGACTATTTTCCTGTTAATCTTTTTCGGTGGCCATCAGCTGCATGACGCGCCGCGAATACGCACTAGGGAGTTTATTACTTACGAAAATCAATTAGTTAGCATGTATTTGTCCTATGCCAACCAACTAGGATTGCTCAATATAACATTCAGGGATTATCCAAACATATCTAGAAAAACACCAAGTTACATGGTTGGAAAGCCAAAGTCGATGTCGTAATGGATTGAGACATAGATACCACCCACAGTTTCTCCACATAATTTGTGGCTTTTATGTATATTGGTTTAAGATGGACAATATTAAAAATTAATATTCGCAGCCGTTATATCTTTTATAAGTCAGCAATATTCTTACTTGATATCATGAGGCACAGGGACGGCTGCTCCTCGATCTAAAAGTATTTTCAATATTTCATAGTTGTTCTTATGAGCCGCCAGAATTAGCGGTGTTATATCCGGTGGAAACGTAGCTGTATTTATGTCAACCTTTTGCCAACTCTGAAACGATAACATAAATAGGTAAAGATATCTTAACACACAGGCGAGAACGTGCAAATATTAAAGTTTAACTTCCGGTTTTATTTAAAATGCAAAGGTGCTGACGAAAGTGCGATTTTCAATATTCATTCATTTCATTTCATTTTTCTTTTTTCTCATCAATAGAAACTTTATGTAATATGAAAAGCCTGCTGTGGTTGCTGTGGAGCGCACAGAACATGGATGGGAAGATATGTTAAGCGTGTCTAATCAACTGTTCAGACGAACATCAATCATTTACGTAAACAGAAAAGTTAAGTTTGTATTAGTCATGTCAAAGCAATCTTGTGAAGAAGATGTAAACAATTTGTACGGACTGCTCTATGTACGATTTGTTTTCATAATTCCTGTTTTATGCAGCAAAAATGTGCAAGTAAAGTTATAAGTAACAATGCATTGCACTTGTTGTTATTAAGTTTCTTTATAAAGAATTTAAGTGCGCAAAAAAAGTCTACAAAAAAGAAAATATGGAAGTGAGTAGGTGTTTTTGCAAGAGTGGTGTTCTTCTGTGGCGACAGTTTTGGCAGTGTGTCTTAATCCGATGGCCGATCGTCAAACCAGGCTTATTTTTGTGCACAATTTATTGGTAACTCCTATATATTCTTGCGAAATTTCAATTTAAGGCAACTACTATAACATAACGCTCTAAAATTTGCATCTTCCCTGACATATTTTTAGTTCAATGAAATATTTTCTAACTTTATCAATTTTTTTTTTTTTATTATCCAATTATTTTTAGATGTACCAATCACCGGGGGGTTGAGCGGTGTGTAACACGGTGACGCCCAGAAAAAAGTGAAGAAAGAGAAAAGGAAAAGGTCTTTACCGAATGATCATTCATTATAGCGGTGACTAAAGTTTGAACACGCGATCACTCACTTAGTAGTCCTGATTCTTATCTACTCGGCTACACGTACAATGGTCGTTTCAACTGGGAATATGCATAATTTTCAATTTTTAATTTTTCATCTTTGAGTAATTGAATAACTCAATGTTCATGCGGTTGGAGGGAAAGACACTCAACATCAACATAAGTGTTTTCTCTTATCTCTCCCACAGCTTGAATTTGCGGCATAGCTTTTACTGTTTACAAACGACAAACATTGCCGAAGGCACATATTCTTCAGGTACGTGAAATACGTGTGCGATCAATTTCGGATATGCAAATACATCTTAAAAAATCTACACTTGGTTGATATACGAACGTTTAGTTTGTTGTTGTGTATAATTAATTGCTAAAAATTATGGGGAGCAGATGCATTCAATATTGCTTAGGGTTTTCCAAACACTTACATAGAGTTCACCCTCCTTGTAGATTAGTTCTTCATGCTCGAGCAACAACTCAACGGCTTCAACGAACTCAGCGTTAATGGCATGCAATAAAGCGTCCTTGGTGTCCACGCCCATTATAACCAAAAGCTCAACCATTTCTAAATTTTCATTGTCTATGGCCAAAGTTAAAGCGCGTCTGCCCAATGCGTCCATACAGTTGACATTGATATGATTGTACCGGTTGGATTTTTGCAGTATTCTTTAAAATTTGAATGAAAAAATGTTTAAAGGAAAATTTGATAGAAACATTTTGCAGTGTTCTGGTTCATCAGTCCTGTCGATTTTCTCAATAAATTATCGACAAACTATTTCACTAGCAATTTGCCTGGAAACAGCCCAGGTCGATGTATAATGAAAAACAACCGAAACTCATTAAAATAGGGTGAACTCCTTCTTAATTTAATTAACGAACAAGTAAGAAAATTCGGCCGTAACCAAATCTTTCCATCAGCGTGATCTTAAAAAAAAGGAAAAGAACTAAATTTTCATACTCTATAATGTTGGGTGGAGTTGATTTTTTCTGTCTGTGGAAAAAAAGTGGAAATTTATAAGGGATACACGTCGTACTTTATGAGTAACAAGTAAAAAACACGAAAAACAAAGGTGTTGACAGTTTTTGTTGTATAGACGTGTGGGCGTTGTAGGCATGTTCTTTGAAAAGTTTGCGTCACTTTAAAATTCTTTTGCAAGTTTGTAAGCGCTATTTATGTTTTTGCGAGCGGGAGAATGTTTACCGCAGACACTACACAGTAGCGCAAACGGATAGATGGACAACTGAATGGACAGACATCCTTAGATGCATTATGAATTTGAAACTTGCCAAGAATTATATACTTTGTGGGGTTCTTGAACCTTCTTTCTGTGCGTTTTGCAAAAAAAACAATGAAATTACGAAACACTACAAAATTAAGTAAATTTGGATGATTCTTTGTAGAGGGGCTACAGCAACGCCCACAGATTATATGGTCAACGTTTTGTAGATTTATCTACTGTAGTTTATGAGCAATGAACAAAAAACCAATTTTTTATTTCTTTTAAAAAACCGGGATGTCTTCAGTTTAGGTGGCGCGCTAAGCGTGGCCTTCAGTTGATTTGGCCCATTTTCAATACTAACTTGCGCGCCATTATCTCCAATGTTTCTGCGAAATTTGAAGTCGATATCCTCATTTCTGCGGCCAGGAGAATATTTATAGCAGACATTACATTGAATTTAATGTTAATTGAGGAAATACATACTTTCTGGGGTCTTTGAAGCTTGCTTCTGGGCATTGCAAAAAATTTGACAAAACGTAATATACCGGTCATCCGTCGATGGTGGATATAAACACATACTCTGCCCTGCAAAAATCGAAACAAATCTAAAATATTAAATATTCCGGGTACTTTTTTTACATTTAAGAAAAACTTTTAACCCAATTCCTCGCAGTATTCAGTAATTTTACTTCATTTGATAAAACTCCGACGATATCAATCGACTGTTTTGTTGCTTTGGTGATGGAAATAAACTGGAAAAAATGGCAGCGTGTTTAGATAAAAAGTAAATCGGAGGAAAACGTATGAAATTTTCTACTTGTGGGCGATGTGCAACGACAGGTGCCTCATTTCTTATTTAACTAAATCTGTTAATACAAAAATGAAGAATGTAAGATCCCCTTTTACCTTTTCGACATAGTTTTGAGGACAATTGCCTCCTTCCAGAAAGTGGATACCGCTAAACCGGGCTAAATAGTTTAATGCTAAACCCAGTACTCCCGTTACGATGCATGAAATTGTAGTAAAGAGAGTATGATAGCAAAAGTATCTGGATTGAAATTGGGATTTTCTGTTAAAAGGACATAAAACAAATGATGAAAGTGCTGCTCAACATCTTACACCAAATCTGTGAGCATTTATTGCGTTCTAATTTTTTTTTTAAATAATGGCTTTCACGCGCATCATTAAAATCGTAGAATGACTTCATTATTATTATCAAGATCTGTTTAGTACTGTTCTTTCAAAAACTTTATTTTTGCAATTAAATTGGTTGTTTGCTTGCTTCACGTACCCTAATTAATTCAACTTCAAAACTTGTTTGCGAACTTTTAATTAGAATTCTGCATTTTCTCTGGTGTGAAAATGTTTCTTTATGCAGCATTTACCTTAGCAATCGTCAAAAAAGATATACAGGATTTGCCAAACATTCGTAGTAGTAGATATTTCGTTTTATTGATATATTTATACGTAACATGCGCTTATGATTATAACTGCCTTGGACATTCGACTCTTTCGTAACTTTTTAATGTGCTTCGACTCAGTGTCGAATCTTGTTTTCGGCAATCATTTAGGCATAAAATAATAATTTCAAATGGTGCAAGACTGGAGCCAAGCAAATTACTGTCTGTTAAAGTGAAAGTAATGGAGTCACGAAATTATCGATATTTGAGAATTCATAGACTTATCAGGCGGAGCATGCTAAACGATTTTTTTTTCGTATGTTCCAGGCGCAAAATAAGTGACAACGCAAATTTTTGCACAATCGCTTAATTCACTAATTTTTGATAAAAAATTTTCAGATAGAAAAACTGAAACCCTCTCTATTAATATGAAATAGTACAAACAAAATGGTGTAATACTGCTTTAAGTTCGCTGACATCTGAAACGGTGGGGACAATTACGTATTATATATTATTCGACAAAGACAAAATTATAACCAGGTTAGCCCCGCGCGTGAAGTTAACCGGCAAATTCTCAATGGTGCAATGCGCATATAAACCGTACTAACTACCCTAAGCCACAGATGTGCTTGCGAATATTTTGAGTCAGTACATCCGAAAGGTCGTGCACATTCAGTCTAGTTAATTTTTGTGTCAAATTACTACCAGAAGTAATTTTTATAATAAAACATTAACAAATAGGCCTTTTTGACATATGCAGTTTGTGAGAATCCTTGTACGCGATCGGATTCAAAAAATTGATCTACCTAGTCCAGATTTGGTAAAGTTAATTTCTTTGTCGATTTACTATTATTAACCCAACTTCACTAGGAAATATTGAAAATTAGACCTTCCTTTCATATAAAGATTCAGTTTTCGTGAGAGCGGTTATCTGAGAGAAGATCCAAAAAATTGCCTCAGCCAATCGAAAGCTTTCACACCAATTTAGAACGCCAAAATACTATTGTTCAGTGACTTTTTGAAAATCGCAACTTTTTTTCCGTATAACGACTTTTCAAAATAGGGAGTTATATAAGGGGGTGGTCGAAAAACTCGACAGATCCCAATCATTTTGAATAACATGCGTTCTTAAGCCAGAGCACGATTTGCTCGCGGATTTGTATGAAATGACGTTCCGAAAAGTTAATACTTAAATAGTATACGCGACACTGATTTCCAATTTGAAACACCAATTTTCAAATTGACTTTTCATTCATTGCGCCTTAGGAAAAAACTTCACCTAACTGATGATTTCGTAAGAAATAAAAAACTACATCCATTACAGGGCTTATTATTAAATACGCCGGAAGAAAGCTATTAAAGCAGCCGTTCAAAGGCGACACAATCGATTCAGAAGTCCGTGTTAACTTCCCGCGCGCACGAGTAAGTATTTATGGAATTAATTTCGCCTTTCGATGCAAACAGTAAGTACGTCTGTGACATATTTTCCTAGGGTCAAACGTTTATACCTTACGTATTTTTACCCCTAAAGTGAGAAGACTTGCTTGCATAAATTACTTTCAACGAGTGTTTTCAAATGTCAATAATACTACGGAATGAATTGCTAAATACATTCACAAATGCTAAATGCAATAATATATATATATATGTATATGTATATGTATATATATATATATATATTGTAAGGGAATGCTTTCAATAAAGAAAGTTATAACCCTTCTCATATCTCTCGTTGCTAACGCCAACCGCAAACGAATATTTATGCGTCCATACTTTAATAAATGGCTGCAATCAAAAGGTGGCAGTGTAAAAAAGCGGCTCCTAGATGAGTGTCGCAACCATTACTTATACATACCTACGCACATTTCCTATGTCGCCACGTTCTACTGCTAGAAGAAATTTCTTTTCTTCCAACTGCAAAGGTTGCGGTAATCCGATGGGAGGAGAATCGTTATTGTTGCCTGCGTGATTTGCTGTGCTCGCCTTAGTTATTACAAAGGAAGAAAAAATTAATATAAGGAAATCGTCGTTTACTTATTCCATTGCAGATAAAGCGAAACAGAAAACGAAAGCGAAAGCGATCGCTGCTAGCAAGTACAGTATGACGAAGGCAATAAAAAAGTTATCGACACGAAATGACGGAAGCAATGAACTTGACAGAAAATCAGTCTCTTGGACAAAATAGCTATCCGCTTAGTGGCACACATACGCACGCAAAAACAAATACGATTTAGTGCAGTATTCAGCATTTCAGGAACTCAAGAGTGATGAAGTGCATGCTTAAAAGCGTCTAGAAAACGATTCACAATTTTCTCTCAAAGAGTCTTTTGCAGCGCTACAATTACAACAAGGTTCTTTTAGCTGCAAAGACCCTTCAGACCCTTTTTTAACGCCATCTAAATAGAACTGAGTAGTCGTTCTTCTATAAACTGTTTAGTTACGCACTTTTGGGTTTTTATTATAAAATTTTCTATACATCTCTTTGCGTAGTATATTTAGCATATTTACCAGAGATACTTGTGTTTGTTTGTGCCCTTATAATTCGCAATAGATGTGAATTCTTGGCCGCCTCACAAATGATTTTAAGAGGAGAAGCTTACAGGTCCACAATGAAATTATGGCATCAAGAACTTTAAGTGATTTAACATATCTCTTACGCAAGAACATCAAAATAAGCCCACATACCTCTAAGCAGCATGTACTTTTTTATTTTTCTTACCGTTCTTGTTTTGCTGTTTTTGTTGTTGTTAATATTGACAAAAATGATTCTAAATATTTTAATTGATTTCAAGTAGAACAATGAATAACGTTCAACAGCGTTCTGCGTACCGTAACAAAGCACGCAACGTTCAAGACCACATAGTTACGGATGGTTATGTATCTTAATTGCTTTTCGAGCAAAGAGGAGTTCATCAACTGCAATAATATTGGTGGTTAATTTGCAACTATCGCCGGGAAATTGCGAAAGCAAAGATCTAGCAGTCTGCCTTTACAAGTGCAAGTGCGGTTGCTTGGTATTTAAGTAAATTATGATCATGTAATTCATTGAAAAACACAATAGCTATCTATCTATCAGATATTGAAGTGGAGACCATATATCCAGAATTAGCCTTATAAAATCAAGTGACTTGTGGCAAATTGAAGTACCCCGCGCTATGACTATATCAGTAGGTCTAGACTTTTCGGCCACGTCAAAAATTAAGGCAGCATGTTTTTTATAAATAGAGATATCCGCATTTGGAGGAATCTAGAAGAAAGTTACGTATAACTGTATATTGGAAATTTTCGTCCGAATGGCAATTAATTCAACGTCGGAAGGAGTAGGAAATTCGATTCAATATGACGGGACTGCAGCAGATATGGCAATTAGTCAGTGTTTAAAAAGATTTCCAAGTAAACATGTGTCGGTGTAATTTCATCAAAGCTATTGTCTAATTGATATTAAAAAAGGGGTCAGTGTTTTTTCTAAAAACTATTAGTGAGAAACTATTTGTGAAGAAGACTCACACCAATTCGATTATAAAATTATACAATTTCTTCTTCTATTTTCTATCATTTCGCAACACGTGAAATATAAAATGCGCGATGTTGGTTTTATTTATTGCGGTGAAAGCGGCAATTTTTGAGAAAAAAATCTTCGTGAAAAAAGAATGAGGAAGGGAAAAGAATTTTTTCGTGTTGTGCGGCAATGCACGCCATTGGACAAAAATAATAAAAAAATTATTCGAATAAAAAGTCATGTCTACAAGACATTGCAAAAGCTTGAAAGCGTTTTTCTCAAACCAGGATTTTTTGACGCGGCCCTCACACTATCTCCCACCAGCTTCATCTGCTTCACTCGACCTTTTCATAATGCCTTTATATTATGCAGTACGTAAGGGAGTTTTGATAAATCAATTTAATTTTGTTGATAAAACCGGGTTTTTGTTTTTATTAAAATTTAACGTTCAAGCGCCCACCAAGCACCAGTAAACCAATATTTTTACAAAATTTGTATGTATTGCATTATCTATTGATAATAAGAGAAAACAGCTTTTTTAAATTCAAAGTTGCACCAAAACTTCTGCTTAGACCGCAGAGGCTCACGACAATAGGATCAGTGTACTATTTATTGATATACAAATATATTTAACAAATTCTTCGAATATTATCAATCTATTACCTTTTGTCTGCATCACAAAAATTGGTTAAAAATTGTTTTCACAATTGCCGCCGAATAGGCACAGTAGAGCTTAGCTTAGCTTAATTATTGAGAAGTGATTAGGACCGCAGTTAACAACAACTGCGTACAACTTGCGCAGGTAATTTATAATTTTTAATAATTTAACTTGCGTAGTCTTCTAAAGAAGAACGTGGCCAGTTCGACATGCATTTTCAAACTTCTTTCAAAATTTTTGTGTTTCCAATTTTCGATTTCGCTGTGCGACTTTCTATCAAGCACACTTTTATTTGGAATGTATATGCGTGCGTATGAAAGTGAGAACATTCACTAAAGACCGTTGAACGAATCGCGGATAGCTACTACTTTTGTTAATTACAAGTGATTCAATTTAGTTTGTTTTTATTTTTAAACGTCATATAAAACTAATAGATTTGAGTTTGACTCTTATCATCTTAGCTGTAGGGCTTCTTCTTTCTCTTTCTGAGTATTGGAGACGAAATAGAAAATTGATATAAAAGCATATTTTAATAGATGATGGGCTTAAAAGCGAAGCGTGAAAATTTACACATTTTATGTACTATAGTGAAAAGTTACTTTAATATTAGTATAAAGTTGCTCAGATGACTGAAATAATTTCTAATGCGTACTTAGAGTTATTTGGCTAAAATAGCTTTATTAACTTACTTTGTTTTTTTTGTTTTCCCCTTTTCCCATTTTGTTTTCTAGTCGCTACGGTTGCAGGTGATGAATTTCTTAACAATTCAACAGATGTAAGCAATGCAAAGTGATAAATGCTTATATATACGTTTTCACTCTTTTCTGTTTTCGTCCTCTTTCTTGACTTTTTTATAATTTTTCAATACATAATGCAAATTAAAAATTAATGTTTTTTTGACTTTTTAAAAAATATTCTGGAAAAAGAACACATTTTGTTAGAATTTTAGAAACTGTAACAATTTACAAAATGACAATAAATGCAATGGAACGAATACGCTGTACCAACAGTGGGAGAAGACCGTTAAAGCTTACAAAATTCTTTGAGGTAAAACTGAGCATAAAAAAACTTTTAATCTCTATTCAAAAACTCTTTCAAAATCTTCACGATTATGCTATAAAACATTGAAAAAAAGAAAAAATATATTTTACGTATTCTCTAATTTAGAGTGGGCGTGACTGGTTTTTGATATTCTTGTAGAATAATATGGTGGGAATTTAAGGCGTGTTTCTGTTGGAGTTTATGAGCAACGCGGAGAAGACACGAATATCAAAGGTGTTCTTAGTTTTGGTTGTATAGACATAAGGGCGTTGTAGGCGCGTCATTTTGACCTGTTAGCGCGCAAGTTTTTCCAAAGTCCAAATTTTTAGGCGGTATCTCTTTTTTGTGAACCGCAGAAATGGACGGACTATCAGGCGGGCAGGTAAACGGACGAAATGAGTGTTTAGATTTGTTACGAATTTGAAATTAACAAAGAATTTATATACTTTATGAAGCTTCCTTCTGGGTGTTGCAAACGTTTGGACAATAGAAATATACCCCTCATAGGTGATGGGTATAAAAATTAGAGGCGCTTATAAAGGATTGGAGTTTGTATTAAAATACATTACACTTTTTTTTTGTTTATTAAAACGTCCTTTATAATGTAGCTTTAAATATTTTGTTTTCGAAATTTTTCAACTTGCTTTTTGTGTACTTGTGTGATGAACTATTTTCATCTACTTGAGAAATTTAAATTTCTTTTCAGAATACAAAAAGCAAAAATAGAAACACGCACAGACGCACTTGAATCAAATGTTTACTTTATAAATTTCACGTGAAATACATTTCGCAGCGCCGTCGCTTGTTCGCTTAAGATTGCACAACGATTGCTTACTTATTTCAGAACAGTGGGAGGCAAAAGAGCATAAAATTTACAAAATTTTATAGGAATCGATTATTTTTAAGCTTAATTGATTTACTTGCGTCTTTAAATGCGGTCGTTCGGGTTTCAGTATAATATTGTATACATGCCTGCATAAGTTATCGAAATATAGGAATTATTAACATTCTCAAAAAAAATTTACCACTTTTCTGAAATCTAAAAAAATTTGCATTACTGCAGGTCTATCTGGCCTAAAATAGGGTTATGTGGGAACTGAAATGAAGCAGAAGGATGCTACTCGGTATTGATGAGCGGAATCGTATTATCGACAATGCTTTCAAAGTAAACATAGTTTATGATGGTTAACCAAACACGATTACACTCTGAAGTAAGACCTCTTTTAACTCTATTTGCTCCTGTAGGACAAAGTTTGCGGATATAGTTGGGCAGAATCTTTTTGTATGAAACCAAGCGGTTTCGTTCGTCTACCTTTTTTTAGTCCTAGTAAATGCAACTGTTTTTTATTATTCGTTTTGCTGCACTTTCTCTTTTTGAGATTTATGCCGCGTCGCGTGTGCAGCAATGTCGATACATCGATTGGCCAACTCATTTCCGTTACCAAATTCTTCAATCACAAATAGCTACTTATATCTCAAATCCGCCGTATTAGCTCTTATCATAGAATTTCGCGAAACGAGTTAAAATCATTTTGCAGAGGTCCTAATAATCGAATAATCAAAAATGTTTTAATAAATAAACAAAATAACAAACGCAACGCATTGCACGCATTTTTGTTCCTGTGGACCACGAGGGTGATAAAAAACTTGAAAGATAGGAAACGTAAACACATAAATGCAAACACGTAAAAAACAGCGAAACGCGGCATAGCACAAATATTATATGAACACGAACATTAACATTTATACGCACCACTCTAGAGTAACATTCTACTGATTTTGTTTTTAATTTGTGAAAGTGGTAACGAAGGACTACAGCGCCAAACAATTTGGTAATATACTTGCTCTATACGAGATTCGGCCTATGTTAAATAGTGTTCGTCCGTCAGTTACTTTTTTCATTGAGAAAATCGATCTTAACGTTTCTAATTCAAATCCACGCATGCAGTTCAGGACTGAACTTGACCACCCAGTAAACAAGGTTACGAGAAACTGCAAAACAATCATGGATATTGGTGTCTAAAATATTACTATATGTTGACATTTTGTGCAAATATTTGCCAGGCCAATGCAAAAACTTAATACAGAAGCGTCGATGATTTGCGTTGATGCGCGCTTAAAAAAGCAAATTTTGCACTCTTTATGTATCGGCTGGTATCGGTGCTAATGGCGGGCATCGATCATTCGCCACAAGGCGACCATAGCATGTCTGCTTATCATTTCGTAAACTTTCATAGATTCTGTGAAAATTGTTCAGCTTAAATAAGCAGCTCATAAGATCGGTTTAAAATCTATTCACTATTCAAAGTGAATATTATTTATTCACTTTTCAACCTAATATTCAAGCTATGCAGTTTTACCGAAAAAATCACACACCGGGCAACTTTGTTAAGCCCTATACTTGCTTGCACAAAACTATGAAACGGTTTAATGCCTTTGGAATTATTGTTACGACTTTTCCATACATTTCCATACACTAAGTGCTTTTTATTTTTACTGCTTAATACTACTATTGTTCTTATTTTGGTTTTTCCTTTGTTTATCTGCTAATCGTTAAACTCGCCGAAGCTTAAAAGTGATTTAGTGACTTCTCCTTCTTACATATACGTATGATAGCAATATTATTTTCATGGTTGTTGTTTTTGTTTTCGTATTCTTATTTTTCACTTTTTCCACATTATTTTTATTAAATTATTTCGACTTTACTTTTCAGCAGGGCCACTTGCGAATTTAATGTTGTTTTCCAAAGCTACGTTGCAGTGACTATGTCATTTTTTACTTATTGAGCAGCGGAATTTATACTGTACTGCCTAATTTAATTAAATTTAAGAGGTGAAAACAAAACGTATTTATTTTTATTTCTATTGAATCAAATTCGGAAAAACAATTGTTTTTTTGTTTTTGCCTTAGTTTTTACTGTCAGGGAGGAAGCTTTTTAAACTTATCCATTATTTTGCGACCCATTTGAAAAGACTTACGATGTAATTCTCGTTTGTTCGTAACTTTTGGAAAAATATGCAAATATTTCATGAACATCATTTATTTTGCATATGTTTTAAAGACAAATTTCAAATTCACTTTTTGTACCTGACTATATAAATCCGCCGTTCATTAAGTTCGTCAAGAGATTAATATTCTAATGAAAAAACGAAAAAGGAGACGAACATATAAATTTAGAAATCCTTTTACAAATGTGTTCAAATGTTATTGCACTAATGCAGGGATTAGAAATATGCGACTAGAATTTGCAGTAAAATTTGGGACGCTTTGGGATTTTTCCAGGAAGTATTGACCAGGCAATATTGACCGATGCTCGAAACATCGAAGTTATTCTATGGTTTTCACCGAGCGTGTTAAAAGGCGTAGAGTTTTCAAAATATTTTTATTTTGAAAAAATCTATTACGTCATTTAAACTATAAACAAATTTCAATTGATAATAAATTTAGCGCGAGCGACATTGCTACCGACATATATTTTCAATGAAAGAATATTTATGTCTTTCACCTTAAATCGCGTCAAATTTTTTCATATCTTATGTAAGCGAACATATATTTCGTCGCCTTGATGCCTTACTTTTGTTATAAATTGTCGATAGTAACCCTACATGCTTTGTTATTATCTTTTTATAAGCACTAGAATTAAATTGCCAAAAAGTGTGAATCTCGTTGACGTTTATTTATATATTTACTTATTTGTTGCTTACTATTTATTTATGTGGTAAGATTAAATATCAACGCATTATTTACTTTTCTAATTTAATTTCCGATTTATTCGCGTGTATTCATATACATGTCAGTTTTTAAAGAAATAGCAGACCCATCGACAACCAAAATCACTTGCAAAAGCACTTGTGTGAAGATGGAGTCGCGTAAAAACGTGAGAAATAATAAGGGGGAAAGTAAATAATCCGTCTCGCTAGTGCCATGATTATCACTAAGTTTTAACGCTATGACGGATATAAACACTTTAGGCTTTAAAAATTTGATCAAACACGACGCAAGCACGTCGCTACCGCACATACACAGTTAAATTATTTCACAAAGTCACAATCGCTACTTTGTTGGCTGCTTTATTCATATTAATGCTTTTTGTTTCATATTTATGCGAGCTATAAGTTGGTTGTATGTGAATTGCTATGAAGATGATCCGACGCACTTGCTTTGTATTTAGATAGCATTTTTCTCATGGCAGCGTGTACGTTTTTCAGATAATCTATTGGATCCGTGGCAGTTGGAACTGGATGTATGATGTTCAATATTCCACTCACAGCAACCTTGCGAAAAAATTTATGCAATAAACGAACGGACGTTGTGGGAGAAAGAAAAGAAAGCAATGCGGACAAGAAACATTATTTAAAATTCCAATTTTAATTTCTATATATTTCGAAAACATTTTCGGGTTAAAAAAAGAAGCTACTTTCAAACAAAGGGATATTTATAATGACATAATTTAAAACTTCCTTTTTGGGAGCTACTGTTTACGCTTTTAACACTGTAAACATTTTAATGTTGTTTAGGTATTCATAATAGTGAGTTTTTGGCTCCAAAAGTGAAAGTTTTGAAAGTGATGGTTGTTGGCATCGCGCATAAGTTTGAAACGGGGTAGTTGAGGAAAATGTTCAAAGAGATTGGCAAGGAAAGTGGAGTCTTCAACAACCCCTAATACCCAAGCATTGCCTGATTAGCGACCTAGATTTCCGAATAATTCGGAATTCGATTCTATTCGCCTTGACTGGTACTTGACTGGTACGCTCCTCATCAAGGACATGATCCATTTATGCAATCAAATGGTAACTGAAAAGAGGCGCCGCAAGAAGTTGTCAAAAAAAGAATTTTTATCCCTAACTACCGATACGAGGTAATGGCAATTTTTTTTATTGTTCGAGCAAAAAAAAAAACTAATTCTGACTGCAAATGCTCTTTTCTTGGCACAAACTCCAAAATAATCCTATGCAAAGACAGTGCATTGGTGCGTCAGATGCTTCTCAAATCCACACTTCAGATTTAAAGACCTGACATTTATTATTATTTACATGGCTACATAGCAGTGCATAAGTATATTTTATAGATATATATATATAAAGAGATGATAACAGTTTGAATGCTTAGAGTTACTGTGAACTAAAACAAGTAGGAAATTTGACTTTTTTTGGAAAGCAAGTGATATTTGGCCGCATCATCTGCATTACAATTATTATATGTGGATAATCGTCTGGCTATCGAGTAGCACAAGAATGTAAACACGTGGTAGCTATTGAGGATTTTTGGAAGCTAAGCTGTTTAGGTACTTTGACCAAAACACCGCGTTGAAGACGAATGGAAAGAGATGGTTTTAATTTTGTTTTCATATATCATCTGACGTTGATTGCTTGTACACTAAAATTATTATTTAATAAATATAAGTGATTGTGTGCATTTGATGATTATAATAAACTATTTACGCATGTACGCACCGGATGATGACATCATTTTCGCCTAGACAAAACATATGGACGTGTACAAACAATATATAAACAAATCAAATGTTATTATGAATTGGCAAACAGATCCATTAGGAGAATATAAGCAGAATTCTTTGTGTGCAATTTGAAGTATGTAATTAAAGTAAGTAAACTTTTAGTAAATCGAAAAATAATACATGCACACAGTATGCTAACAAGGGGTAGTATTTAGTTCATTATGAAATACATTTGATTGATGGAATGTCCATCGTACGTTACGATGAGCACGACATCATTGTTATTTAGCTCATTATTGATTTTTTTGTTAATGCCGACGTTATTATTGTGATAGTTGGTTCCATCAGTACTGTTGTTAATGGAGGTAACAAGAAAAGTAAAGAAGCGATAATGTTAAGCAATATTAACAGCAGCGTTATTATAATTATGTTAGAACATGATCGTTGGTTGTATAGCTTGGATCGCATTATTACACCAATGCAAGCAGGGGCTTATAGCTGCTGGCGTCAATGAACTCGACGCTAATGTTTGCCTTTGGATATGTGGCAGTAGACATCGAGCAGCTGACATATGTCAGCGTCGAATGAAAATTTATTCGATGATAAAATTGGGGTCGAATACCGTAATCAAAGGAAAAATAAATCAAAATATTATTGGGAAATACACAAGCTTGATTCAATTAATGATTACAAAGGCTATATAATCCTAAATTCCAAAGTGTTAGTAAGAGCAAATATTTTTTTTCGATCTTTTTGCTTTCTGGTGCGTCAAAATACAAGAGTCTTAACAAAAAGAAATTAACAAATAAATGAAATCCTTTTGCGAGCCGTTGTGAGATACGCCAATGCATCCTATTATTGTTAAAATTTGGAAAAATAACTTAGTTTTGTACCGGCTGTATATATATATATATTTTTCTTTCCAGAAAAGAAATAAGCTATACATAGCGGACTCTCGCCAGTATATTTTTCTCTTTATAGTCCTTTATTGTAATAACTGAAACCCAAAAAAGGAATTATAGAAAGAAAAAAGTCCAAAGTCCGTCTGTACATTGTAAGGGTTTAAGCGTTTAAGCAAAACTCTTCCCCTTTATTATCGCGCTCACTAAGCCGTTGACAGACGTAGGCATTTAATGATACAGCAAAACAAGAGAGTACGTGCAGCGACATGTAGTTAGTTGGATGCTGGACTTGAACAGGAGCCGAAATGTCTTGATCGTAAGGCTAGAATTTTGTTACGAATGTAAAAACAATTGTCTTTTTTTGCGTCTTTTTGTTTGTGTGTCCGAAGCTAAAGAGTGAACAAAGTTACGATAAGATAATAAAAAAGTACGATTTTTAAAGAAATTTTTAACAAGTAAGAAAGTTATATTGGGATGGGGGCGAACCTCGTATTTCCATCACCATTAAAATCTAAAAAAGTGAACAGGATAAAGGATTTGTGTTTCCCCTGTTACTTCACTATAAACATTGCTATGAAAAATTAATCTATCACCATCGTAATGTCCACCATAATTAATTAAGAATCAACATATTTAGCTTTCCGTGTTCTACTCGTTCTACATGATAACCCTATCGCTGGTATTATTAAAAAAAATTAATCTACCAAATCGCGCCGTCTATCGCATTCATTTTAGAATTAACACATTTTTAGGCAGATTATTCATCTTTATTCGAGAAATGTACAAAATAGTTTTAAACATTCTGTCTTGCTTGCCTTATGATAAATGGGCATAAAACCTCAAAAAGTGAAAAAAATAAAATTTAACCACTTCTAATTTTGTGGGCATGACCGGTTTTTTTTAATTTTTGCACGTAAGGAGTGGAGTGTTTTGTAAAGTAAATGTGGAAAATTTTAGTCTTGTAACTTTTATAAGTTCTGAGTAACCAACAAAAACCCACAAATTTTTGTTAAGAAAAACGGGGTTATGTTCAGTTATGCTGCACTGCGGGCTTCTGCTCTGACCAATTTTGCACCTTTTCAACACCAACCTGCGTGCAAAACTTTCCAATGTTTCTACCGAATTTGCAGTCGATATCTTCATTTTCGCGAGCAAGAGAATGCCAACAACAAACACTACGTAGCCGCACAGACACGCAGACACACAGGCATGACTTAATCACTTCAGAATTTGACGCTGATCAAGAATATATATACTTCGTAGCGACTCTGAAGCTTCCCTTTCAGGGTTACAATTTATTTATATATTTACTTACACATGAATTTCAACTAAAACAAATTAACTATCGAATTCAATTGTCTCTTAAATCTATTTATATCTTCTTATATTAATTAATTTGAAAAACTACTGTATACTACATTAGGAGAAGTAAAGAAAAGAAAGTATTTAAATCATAATTCATGCATAAAAAATAAGAAAGAATAAAAGAAAACAAGCATGTACATAACAGGCACACCCGCAACCAGTACATAACCAAATTATAAGTGAACCACTACGCCATCGCAAACACGGAACAGCATGTGAAAAATATCACCATTTTTGAGTGGTGGGTGGTGAAAACCAACTAGTTAAAAATCCAAAACTAGTCAAATATATATTCTATTAGATTCGTGTTAATCCAAGTCTTAAAAATTTGATGAAATTATATATAAACACATATGTTACTTAAAGGGTGGTTGAATAAGTAAAAAAGAGATGTGGCAAAATTTCGATTTTTTTTACAAATTTAAAACTAAGTGACAACACAATATTAAAATTAATAATTTGAAAATCTCATTCTACTATAAGTAAAGTTATTTGAAAAAGCATTAAAAAGAAAAGATGCTTTTAAGACCCCTGATTTTTTTATTGGCAAAGAACAGTGTGTGTGATGAACACTGCCCTAAGGGGCAGCGAAAATTGATTTTTAGAGATATCGTCGTTTGTGTGCCAAAGTTAAAAAGGTCAAAGAAGCTACACTTGCAGAGATTACGTAGTATGTGTCTGGAAAGGAATGTACGACGTAATGTACGTCTATGAGAAGACTTTCATATCATCGATTTTCTTCTCGCATATGGTATTTCGAAAATATGAACTGATAAGTAATATTTTAATGTAAAGATAACCTTTTTTTATATTTACATATATTATTAATTACGTAGGCAAGACGTACCGCGGCCTAGAAGATCTATTGTACTCTTCTACTCCCCTACTGCACTGGCCCTAGCCATCCATTTTTAGGATTTTTATGAATCCCGCCATCTTCTTTGGATTAAAGCCATACTGTGTCCGGAGTAGCGAAATGCGCGCCAAACACACTGCCCATGGGCAGAAATCTGAACGAATTATGACCCGTCTACTGAACGTAGGTCGCTTCTTCTTAGTTCCAATAGTTTGTGTGTCCTACAGAAAGATTTTACGAATTTTTTTTGCCTGCCGTTATTCTGCACATTGCTTCCGTGAGCAGTCCGCTTTATTGCGGTTAGTTAATGCGGTTTCTTGGTGTGCCATAGAACAATTCAGGATTTACCATAGTCCTTCTTCTGTTGGCTAGACAGTCAGCCCTTTCGTTGCCCTCAACGACCGAATGTCCAGGCACCCAAATTAGGTACCCCATTATTGTACCTGTCTAGCTCATTCAGTGTTTGAAAGAACTCCAACACCAGCCCGAATGTTATCATTCGCCCGTTAAGGACTTTAAAGCGGTTTGGTTGTCGGAGTGTATGCGGATCCTCTCTCTTCTTTTTCTTAAGCTTTCAGTTTCACAAGCGGTGATAGCGTAGACTTCTGCTTGGAATATGGACGGACAATGTTCCATTGGTATGAACTTCTGGAAACTCGGGCCACAAACCCCAGCCCCAATTTTGTCATTGTGGTTAACTGGGATCCAAATTCTATTTTGCCACACAAACATATACAACCTTCCTTGCTTATTCTAAAGTGTTGGATAAAGCTAAAATGTACATGTTTGTAAGTATTTTCCTTGATTTTTGCCTGCAACTGTTTCTTCAACCAAAGCTGACTGAAGTAACAGGAAAATGGCAGAGTTTTTTTCGCTAAATGAAATAAAAGTATTTAATTTTATTTTTTACATAGTTAAATGTTTACCTGGTTTAAGATATACTTAGATAAATTAAAAATTATTTGTTTGGATTATTGCTTTGCGTACTTATTTGCATTTATGTTGTTAGTCACACCAATGATATTACAAACGCAGCAGTGTTTTTGTCTGGTCAAAAACTTTTTTCGACTCGGCTCATATAAACTCACGAGACGTCACTCTGAAAGCGGTAGTTGATTTGATTGCGCGCAAGACGGCAGTACTACCACGAACAATTGTACTTATACACACTTTTTATATTATTGTGTCCGCTTTTTATGACGTTTTCTAAATGCTTTTCATCAGGGATAACCAAACAAGATCGCTCACGTAAAAGGTGTGAGGACCAAAGTAACAGGACTCGTTCTTACATATTGTTATATTCATTGCTTCCGTCGTCTAATTTGGCGAAATACACTGCTAAAGCTCATCAGACACTTGTAGAAGTTCATCGTGATGCTACTCCATCATATCCCAGATGTCGGTTTCGATTTCAACGGTTTGAAATTGGTAATCTTGATGTCAGTGACAAAGAACGGCCTGGAGTTCCAAGAAGATTCCAAGACAATAAGCTTCATGACTTATTGGACGAAAACTCAGCCCAAACTCTCAAAGAATTTTCAAACAGCATAATAGGTTGCTGGATCAACTGTTTGCAGACGTTTACGTGCTATGGAAAAGATTGAAAAAGACGAAAATGGCATACGAACTGAACGAAAACGTCATATCGAACGGTTCCGATATCGCGGTTTCATTGCTTGCCGGGTAAAAATAAGAAGCTTTTCTATAGTGTCTTGTGACTGGCGATGGAAAACGAACCTACTACTACAATCCTATGCAGAAAAAGTTATGAGTTAACCCGTGAGAGCCACACACATCGACATCGATGCGGAATATTCATGGCCGTAAAGTTTTGCTACGCATATGGTGGAATTGAGCAAGTGTAGTGCAAGTGTAGCTGCTAAAACCGAACGAAACTGTTTCTGCAGATATCTATCATTGTTAATTGAGCAAATTTAACCATCTATTGTTGCCAAAAAGGCCAGGAATAGCGATTAACCAATGCAAAGTCATTCCTTCGCATGACAACGCTTGTAGAAAATGAGTTCAGTAAAAGAATATTGCTGACGAAAAACACCTTACGCAGAAATAAAATTTTTAATCAAGTCTTTTTTTGTTTTGGATTTCAAAAAGAATGAAAAAATATGAAAAAAAAAAGAAAAGGGGAGAGAATTTTTGGATTTCGGGCAGCTGGGTAGAAATAAAAACGGGGAAAGATTTAAAAAAAATTTTAAAATTTTCATGGTGGCGATCAAAGATTTGTCAAAAAGGAAACAGATTTTTACTAAAATTGAAATGTGAAATAAAAGAAAAAAAGAACAAATTGTCAAAAAGAAAAAAAGCAACAACAAAAATTTCAATATAAAAATCTCATTATATTCAAATCCTTCATTAAGATTCGGATCGTGAGCGAAGTGCCAGCGGAATGTGTATTTGCGACACTATGTAATTTCAGTCTCGATTACGCTGTTTATTCAAAGAAAGGAGTACCAGAGAGAGGCATCGTAGTTCCGAGAGCTATTTAATTGTTACTTTTTTTTTTTTAAAAATTGCAATTTTGTTTTGATCACTCACGAATGTACATTTGGCGATTACGGTGAGTTAATATTGAATAAATTTGTTCTTTAGTCTTAATATTAGTTTTAACTTAAAACTCATTTATTATACTTTTCGTTACCGATTATATTAAAATGTGCAACACTTAACTTAGTTTAATCGATCATTGGCTGGCGAAGTAGATATATTACACATTCACACTTTAACACCAACACACTATAAAAATTCTCTAGGGCAAAATTTTTATTTGAGAGCCCCCCAATGTCGGCGAGCTAGCCATAGCTTAGGACGAGCCCTTCAAATATACTACACGCTCGCCGACACGTTGCACCAATCGTCAAGGATACATTGTCGCAGCTCGAATGGGAGGTTCTCATTCGAAGTACCTTCTAATTACCACCTATTCAGATCGGTGCAGCATGGCTTGGCTGGAATGCGGTTTCGAAATACCGAAGAAGTCGCTGCCAAACCTAAATCGTTCTTTCCACATGGTATCGCCATGATGTCAGAAAGATGAAGATCAAAATACATGCAAGCATGTAATAAGTTAACACAAAACCTCAGCCTATTTTCCATGAATAGTAATCGATTGCAAAGGGTAAGTTAATTACATCACCTATAAATTTTACGGAGGCCTGGATTAATCGACGGAATCTGCCCTTGCGACGGCATGATTTAAAAACGAATTTCCCTAAAGGAAAAATTGCAATCTTTTTAGTGACAGCAAAAACCTGTTACCTGATACAACCCTGTAATAAGTGTGTTGGTTAATTTCACTAGTAGAGAGAGATTTGGCGTTTAGGAGAAACGCTGCAACGAACCTCATGAAAGAGCAGAAAAGAAAGAAAGAAAAAAAAAAGATTGTGGTCGGACATATTAATTTTCTAGAGTGAGTGAAAAGCTTACTGAAATAAAATTAAAATAAATATATAAATAAGATAAAAAAAAACGAGATTAATGCATAAAAAAGAGTTCCTTTCGCATTTTTTTTATTATAATGTGATTGCGCGCGCATGTGCATTCCTTGCAAAAAAAAAAGTGTCCAAAAAGTGTAATTTTGTTGCCTCGATATACCACAAAATTTTATGTAGAAAGGCCTTATAAACTATTTAACAAAGTCAACATTAAATTCAGTTCACGGAATCAAAAAAAAAAAATAAAGAAGTTTATGTTCCTTTTAATTTCGGATCGTTGTGATTATCAACTTAGATCATATATACTGTTACTATGCAAATAAAAAGCGCAAAATTTTTGATAACCGTTCCGTGCATTTGGAAAATATTAAATTCTGCGGGTTTGATATGGACTACAACGTGGCTGAACATAAATTAGCTTAACAATACCAAATGAGTTTTGATTAGGTGAAAGAACGTTTATTTATTGACAAACATTGCAGTGAGATAACGACTTCAATGGTTACAGTAGTGCTATACTCGCTAAGTTTATCGTTGCAAGCCTCACTTTCTTTGCTACACTAATTCTTATTAGTTTTCCTTTCATTTTCCAAAATACTTTGCGTGTGTTCACAAGGGTTCAGGATTCAGGCTATGAAGGCTTACCGCTCGCACTGCGAAATTATCTATATACGCTGCAGTTTAACTTGCCGCGTTGATGTGGTCCACAACATGCTGAAATGTTGCAGGCGTCTTACGTAATCCAAAAAAACTTCATACTATCCTTTATATTATGCAGGTGAAAACAATTCCATATATAAATTCCTATTTACATATGAGCTACTGCTTTAATATGCCAAAAAATTAGAAGTTCACAAAAGATATATTTCCCTCATACGAAGTGGGTACTCCCTTTAAACATGCTTATATATATATAAATATATATAATTGATATTTTCATTAATAATGGTTTGGATAGAACCATTTACAACACAAAACCAACAGGGTGTACTTTTTTCCTCTGTGTTGGTAGGTTTATTTTATATGGCTAACACTAATTCTACGTCTGGCACTTCCTCTTATAATTCTTTGAATGTCTGCAATGCACAACAAAAAATGCATTGCGAATTCGAGCATTGAGTACAACATCTGGATTTGTACGGATCAGGTAGTCAAAAAAATAGCGTGAGTTCCTTCCTTCGTTTCTTGGTTCTTTTTTTATTGCTTTAACTCGTACATTGCGTCATGTACATACCGCTATTGTTTAGTCAATGCAAGGGATTCATAGAAGACCTTCCCTACACTTTTGAGTTTTTTTATTCATATATTATAAGTTACTTACATTATTCTAATGAACTAATGGTAACTTCGTACGTAGAAGCAAATAGAACAAAATGCCAGCAGTAAAACTTAAAACAAGTAGAAAACTTATATTCAGCTGGGACCGAATCTCTTGTACTCACCACCGTTCATTTTGTCATATGAATCCCAAGGATAAAATTGATATTGCCTGTCATTACTATTAGATCAGCATTTCAGAAGTTTTAGGTGGGACTTTATTTAGAATAAAATGAAAAAACAATTTCGTCACTTATAGATTTGTGAGTGCGTAGCCGATTTATTTTATTTTTTGACAGGCAATGTACATTCATATGAAGGATGTATAAAATAATTTTGAATTATCCGTCTTCTTTATCTTATGAGTAATAAATGGAAATTGTCAAAAGAGTTAAAGAAAAAAGAATTAAAATTCGGTCATTTATAATTTTTTGTGGGCATGTCCGTCATTCTTCATTTTTGTACATGAATAGTACGGTCTCCCGTACAATATCTTCAATAAATTTCGGTCTTCTATCTTTCACAATTATAATTGTTTTTACAAACATAGCAGCAAAATAAGTATTTCGTATTCTCTACTAGTAGATATAAAAATAAATGAATACGTATGCGTTTCATTATAAATAGAATTATTACCTAAGGTATGTAAGTTTAATTAAGCGTTTTAGACAATTAAATTCTCGATATCCGAACAACCGCACTAGCAGCAAAACCAGTAAGAAGTAGCCATAGCGTTAAAAAATGAGAAATTTACAATATTTTGAAGGGCAAAAATCACTACGAATTAAATTTCCTTTTAATAAATATGTTAATTATTTATTTATTAACAAATTACGGTTCTTATGCTTCACGTATAGCAATTGGCCCGCATATGTACAAAGGCATCAAATGCATACTTTCACGCACAGGTCCTTGAAGCCGACCGTATCCATGAAATCCGTAGGCACAGTCTTACAGTTAGTTCTGTGACGATGTTCTTGTCATGCAATCAATAGAAATCACCGATTGGACCGTACGAGAATTGGTTTCTACCTCCAACTACCTACAACACGAATAGGATTATTCAATTCACAATTACTTACATAAAGAGACGATTTAATTGGTATGTATTTATGCCTTGTGTTACTATACAGAATTCAACATACTTCAGCAGTACGGGAGGAAAGACCGCACCATTTATACATGTGACTAAAAATATAATACTTAATATCATCACCCTCAATGCGAGTTGAAGCCTTCGTTCATAAAGAGGCAAGGTACCACGCTCTGAACCCTGTAATACAAAATCAATCAATTTTCTGTAGACCACAATATGTATTTAGCCTTGTTAACGCAATATAACAAAAGCAAGTTGAATTCAATTTTAAAGTGTGCAATTATGCCTAAATATTTGAAAAACGCCATATTTCAAGTTTATGAATAGTCAATTATCATTCGCTCTATTGCATTTGTTCAAATCAACAGAGTTATTTAGAGCAGCATCAGAGAAACGTCACTGATCACAAAGTACTTTTTATTTGCGATCTTCGTGACTTAGAAACCTAGTTTCAACACAAAACTGATATTGGGGAGAGAAATCGTGTCTATTCAGAATACAAAGGTAGATACAAAGTCATATAAACTATGAAAAGAAAACGTGTTGTTTGCGCTTACGAGTAATGACGGGTCGAAGTGCTCGAATGCGACTGTTGATGTGGTATTGTAGCTACTGGGTTAAATGTATGTTACTTTAAGCGCGTAAACTTTACGTTTACGCGTTTGTTTGTGTCAAAATTCAGTAAAACTGGTATACTAGCAAATTCGCGCTTTAGAATTTTTAAATTCTTCATTTTGATTTTTTGCTATTACGAATACTACCATTTTTTAAGAATTCCTTTCTCTAGTAAAATTGCTAATAAAACATCGTAGATCCATTATATAGAATACAATAAATTTGTATAGATTACGTCTCCAATACATTTATTCTCCTTTTTTTTTTAAAAAAAAAATTTTGTTTATTAAAGGTTTATCGGATATAGTAAACTCCTTCTGAAAGTTTCTTTAATATAATATTATACGGAATTATTTTTTTTAGGAGCGAGCAAGATTTTCAATTTTAAATAAAACAACTCTAAGAAATTTTGCAGGTTTAAATTTGCATTTTACAAGTTTAATTTGCATTGCTTCATAAAGTTAAATTGAGAAAAAGGAGTTAACCTAAAATTTGCCTTTCAATGAATAAATGGCAGCATAAGGTGGCAAGAAAGAAGAAATCATACTCGTGTTCTACTCAGTAATGCTACCACTGGCGATATTTATCGAAATACGACTATCGACGCAAATATGTCGAAACTTGGCAGATAATGCTGCAGCATTACATATCAAAAAATAATGAATGATATTTACTGCGTCTGTTGAAGAGATTATATAAAAGTCATTCAAATTTTTACAAGGAACCCTGAGTGGGCTAAGAATCTCACAGTAAGATCTATATTGGTTGTGCTTTATGAAACGAAAGCGATAACGTTCAATGGATGGATAATGTAAGGGTTGGATTCTTAGGTAAAAAGAAGGGTGAGCTGAGGCTAATACTTATATAGCATACATCGAAGGAGATAATCCAGTATCCATTGCTGCAGTTTGCTATCCAACAGAGGTTCCGCAACCGGTTACACATAAAAAATACATGAATATAAGAACCCCTACAAAGTCACACGGACAATCGAAGTTTCCTTACGGCACGGGCTATTGTAATGCCCTGGTCTATTTTAAACCCTCCACACAGACACATTTAACTAAAAAAAAAAAAACTATGTAGATACTATTTTATTTAACTACTGTAAAGTATGGCTTTCCAATCCACCAGTTGCCCCTCCTACTTATTGAATTAAAAAAAAAAATTCTCACCTTCATAATGGATACTTTAGAGGTCTTTTCACACCTATCAACTCTGATGAGCTCCCCGCGACGTTAGGGATCCCTGAAAGCAGCCCTTTGGCACCCTTCTCCCTTCCAGCGTTGAACTGTTCTCCGCCTTTTCCTCGATCTAAAAAAAAGAGAAGACGTCCCCAGAGGAGAATTGAATTTTTTCTAAATTCGCAGAAATGAAAAAATGTGGATTCGTTTATTTATTTAGGGGGTTTATTTGACCAAAACCTACGTCTCAGATAGAACTCACCATAAGAAAAGCTGGGTCGGCGCAAGGTTTCATTAACCTGCGATCTACCGAGCTGAACAATCTATACGTTACAACAAGGCTGTGCATGAGTTTGGTAAGACACATATTTGAATATGTGTGACATGAATTTGTGATGGGATCCACTAGTCTCCTCGAAACTATCTGAAAACAGATTCTTAATCGTAGCCTTTCTTTCACCAGAGAAACAAACATTTATCTTAGGTGTCCCCTTTTTAGTTACATTATTAAGCCTTGTCGTTCATTCGCCGGGTTTGTTAAGAGAAATAAACTCCAATGCTCCTAATGCAATAACTTCATTTTTATATAACTTAGCCAACATAGCCATAACTGTGAACTTTTCAGTTCTCTTATGTAAAGCCCTAAAAATCATTAACATATCAAATCACCTTAACACGCGTGTCTTGCCCACATCTTATCTAAGCCAGCTTTTAATCTTTGAAAAAAAAATGGCACACCCAATCCAATTGTTCGCATTAGTACGCTCAAATATTAGTACTCAGCAATTTCTATCGTAAAATTTTTAAAAATTTAAAAATTTTTCATTTAGTGACGTCTTCAAATAAGGCGTTTCATAACATCAAAACCATTTTCAATAGTGTTCAATAGTAGGTTAGGCCAGCATACCAAATTTTGTCAAAATGTCTGCAAAATTGCGACAGGTCACAAGAATACAAGTAAAGACACCAGATGGATTTACTACACAGCTTCAATCAAATTGGAAAATGATTTTGAACAGCATATATACCTAGGTAATATACGCTGTACCACATACAATATAGCGTATAAATGTAGCAAGCTGTAAATGTTTCGATGTTGCTAAATACTCGCCGCCAACGAATAAGGGTGTTTTTGAAATACATAACCTATATCCATTGTTTTTCGTTTCATTGTAAAAAATAAAATAAAATATATTTAATCGTTATCGTTGTTGAAAAAAACTTTAAAAACTTATCAATTGTAAACTGAACTAATTGTCGATGCTAAGCAGATGTAGGGAATAGTAGCTATTTCTTGTTTTCTCTCAGTGCAAAATCACAACTACAATAATTGGGTCAATAAATATTTAGTCGTCAATAAAAATTGTTACAGCCATTGTTTTAACGAATCGTACTGTCTGTCTGTATCTCTTTCTGATCGATATCTATCCACAAACTATTGTGTTAAAAAATTCCTTGTATTTGACATATTTCGACGAAATTCGGTGCGCTGGCTTGTTTTGTGCCGGATGATTTTCTCCTTTTCCATCAATTAAGTGGTGAAGAATTCCTATTTGCTGACGTCACGCTGTTTGGTTTTTATCTTTTTCTGCGTACAAGTGTACGTAGGGCCAATTTTCCAGCGAGCGGAATGGCACAAAAGTGTTTGTGCCACGCAGTATTCATATATAAGACATTACTAATTAAGTTCGCATAGATGTTAAATTTTTTGCAAATGTTGTAAGGGGTTGTTAATTTCAACAATTATGAATGGCGGTCATAAAAAACAAAGTTAGCATGACTTAAATATTGGTATGCCTACAGGAACAAACGAACAAAACAAGTTGATTAGCGAAGGAGAGAGGTAAGAAAAAGACTGAAGCGAAGCGTATGTTCTTACAAAAGTTGACAAAAAATTAAAAACTGCTTTGTACTAAAGAAACTCGTAATAAAATGGAAAGACCTTTCTGTTTTGAAGAAGTTCATTTAATTTTTTTGTGGTATTTGTCTATAAAAATTTCGCGAAAATCAATGAGGTTGAACGTAAAAAGATAAATATATATGCGTGTAAAATTTCAGGCATGCTGATTGACATCATTGTAATATATTTAATATACCCATGCAATTTTGGGGTAACTAATCTTAATAAGCATATTTATTATGACCTAATTTAAGCTACCAATAAGCAGTTATTATAACTTCTACTAACTAATATAATAACTATTCTTTTTATGACCCAATTTAAAATCTCAGCAACGTACGCATTAATTGTAATTATATTTTAGTATATAAGACACACTTCGTATAATAAAATATATGAATCGACAATCAATCAATACTCCATGAATGGTAAGTCAATGATAAATTATAAATTAGATACAACAGATAGATTCATAGATCCGTAATATCTTATCAATCGCGAATGTTGCGAAACCTACTTTACGCGTTTATTTAGGATATGATTCAGAACAGCAATCATAAATTTTATTTAATTTTCCTGTGTATCCTTGACATAACGATCCTTGCATGTTCATAACAATGATAATTTTGTGAATCATACCAAATATACATTTTAAATCATAACATGGCGATCCTGTGACTGTAACGACCTGCCGATCTTCTGATCCTGCACCCTTACAACCTGTTTATCTGTAGGTTTACAATATGTCAATCTTCTGATCCTGCGACTGTTACAACCTGCCAATTTTCGGATTCGGCATCTTTATAATCTGCAAACTTCTGATCAACCAGTCCCACGGAAAAATTTCATAAAATGTTTAATAAATACATTAAAAATAAATGTATTGCGGCGTCTACATACCACAACCAATAACACGACCAACAACGCCAACACCCCGTTACACACCTGCTCCACTTCCAGGACCCAGCCCCCTAACCATCTAGGAATACAACAAAAGAACCCCAACTAAACTAGAGCCTCAAAGAGGAGGTTGACGCATACAGTCTTTGAAAAAAGTTCGCGACATCCATAGGATGATAAGTATCGCAACCAGCGATAAGAGAAAGGAGTTAAAGGAAAAATTAAAAGAAGAAAAATCAAACAACAAAAACAACAATAAAAGAACAACAACGAAAAATATTTAAAACAAGATAGTCAAAAAAATTGAAAAAATTATATTTAGTTCTTGAAACACTATTAAATATTATTAAATAAACTCTACTAGAACAAAATTTCAAATCGACATATTCTTTGCAATTAATTTCGTATGGACTATCTACTAGAAACCCTCCAGGTTTTAACAAAAATAGAACAAAAACTAAAGAAAACTACATATAGACCTTATACTGAAAACACGCTTGAAACAAAACTCAAGGAAATTGATGTCGTAAACACAAGTTTTTTCAACATAGCTCCAACCTTCAAAGACGACGAAATCCCAAAGCTAATAGAAAAATTTAAAAATACGCATAGTTTTATAAAAACCACTTTACAACAACATCTAAAATATTTGTCCTCAGTCATGGCTTCCAACTTTGAAATTGCAATGAAAACAATGCCTTGTTTTCGTGGTAACTTCAATGAGATGGAATCATTTTGCAAAGCTGTACAACTTTCAGCAACTTTCATGATGATGGAAAAACAGAACCTCTTGAGTTTACCTACCACATAAAACTCTCACAAATTGTGAAAACGGTTATAGGATAATTTAAATACCAACCACTTTAGATGATCTATGTGATATTATTATTATTATTATTATTATTATTATAATATAAATTTAGCCAGAGAATAAATTCTAAGACCAAAGTCTTAAAGCACTAGCATCTAAGGCTTTCGGCTTTATTTTTTTTTTTTATTAATATTATTATTATTATTATTATTATTATTATTAAAAACTCTACCGCATTTGAGATTTGAACCCACGACTATTGAATTGCTAGTCGAGACTCTTGCCTACTCGGCCACTCAGGCGGATGATCTATGTGATAATTTGATATCCAATTTCAAAACTTCCACTACATCCTCTGTGCAGAACACACGAACATACACATACCAAAAAGGTGACATATATAATAAGCCAGCTAAATAACTTGCAAATGGAGCAATTAGGAAACAATTCAACTGCAGCGGAACGTGCAGTTGTCACTAAAGTAAATGAAAATTACGCACTCATAACATTCAAAACTGGCATTAACGATCAATATAAATCAACTGTATATGCGACACAACCACAAACTCTAACACAAGCAGTCAACCATGCATGGACCTCAAAAAAGACCCAAAATTTCAAAACAACCACCAAATTCTACACATACATAAGCGTAACTATAACTCAAACCTCAACACCAACATACCAATCAAACTCGCTATCAACACAAGCGACATTATCAACACCAACACAGATATCAAAACCGTTATTAGAACAACAATAACTCAAACTTACCCCATAGAAACTATACTTCCAACTTCCCCAGAAACAACACCTTCACTACATATAACAATTTCCAACATAATCAATTCCCTCGAAGCAGCAACAACACATTCCACAGAAACCGCAACTATGCGAACACCAAACATACATTTTAAATTATAACACCCCATATTAAGCATTATAACTTCAGTTGTGGAAATAAGGGAAAGCAGAATTGTGGTGTAAATTGAGCGTTGCCGATTAAAAATTGTTTATAATGAAATATTTCTGTTTCGTTGTGAAATTTCTCCGTTAAGAAGAATGAAAAATATATTTTTTTGTGGCAAATTTGCACTTTTTTTTTTAGGACAACGACTGCAAGTGAGTGAGTTTCGGTGTATTACGACATACCCAACAAGATGGTCCATTTTTTTTTTACGTCTTTTACTAATATCGGGGTGACCGCAATCTTTATTAACCAAATACATTGAAAAATAATGAAAGAGTAAAAGAGGATCAGAGAAAGGTCGAAAAAGTGACGCAATGCCCTTGAAGTAACCTTCAATAAAAGTTAACACAGCAACATAACAATGTATATCGGCGTAGCTAAAGAGAACTCGAATTGAGAAGCTCATGTAGCTCATGAATAATGCTTTTGCGTCGACGAGGAACTTGTGAAATGCATCGTCAATCTAGATATTTATCAAACGGGCATTAAAGATATACAAATAAACATTAGTATTACATTTGCAATTAGCTAACAGAAAAGTGATGAGTGAACTGTAGATTTCTGGCGGATGAAAAGTAAAGTTAACGTTGTAGCAAGATACTCTGGCTAGAAATATATACGAACCAGTGAAGATGTGCTCCTAAGGATAAAGCCAATTGAATATAGTACCGCATTGTGACAGATTCACTTTACTGAAAATCCTAGCAACGAAATTTTAAAGCAATCCAGTTCCGTTGGCCACGTTTTGCCCAACTTCGACAAACGTATACGATCACGCAAAAGCAAATACTAATTTAAAAAAAAAAGTGTATAAAAAATCCACATATTTCGCGCAGTTTGTTTTACGCTGAGCGCCATACTTTTGTGATGTCAATAGGGGCGGGAGGGCATAAGTTGGTACTTCACACTGGCCAGCTCGTTGATGTTGCAAAAAAAGAAATTTAGGTACAGGGAAAAAAAATTTATATAATCAATCTACTCCATGCCTGTCTCTCTCGGTATTCCGCAAAAGAGAGATAGCTTCACTGCGACCAGTCTCCACTCACTTACTTCTTTTGCTTTTATTTGGTGTTCATATTTATTAAAACAATTTTTTTTTTTGTTTTACTTAGTACATAGCCAAACTTTGCTATTTCTTCTTTATTAAATTCCATGCCGGCTAAATATAGGTGGGTATTTATATATGAGTATTTATTGTTTGATGTAAGTACATTTCTTATCTTCTTTATTTTAGGTGACGTTTAATTTTATAACATATTTTGCTTTTGCGTTCGTTTTGCGAACGTTATATGTGCAGTTAAGTTACTATTCAGGCATATCCTTGCTTTGTTTGGTTTTGATATTACCAATGATCATGAAAGAAACACAAATTTGTTCAATATAGATTAAAGAAAATTTACACATTTTACCATATTGCACCGTGCCAATATTTCTATTTAATTAATCTTCGCATTTCACTGCTCCATCTACGAAAGTAAATAATAAATTTCACAATTTTATCATGTGTAGTTCTAAGAAAAACAAAACTAACACACAATTGTATGCTTTCTTAATGCGCACTCTTGCAACATTAAAACTAGACTAAACTCAAAAGAAAACCACACTTATAAGTTGCGGACAAGTTTCGGACTCTCTTTCTCCTTTTCTAAATGTCTCTCGCTGATATTTTGAAAATATTAACCAACAATAGGGAAAGAAAGGTTAATCAAAAGAAAACGAATGATTAACACCGATGAACACGAATGATGACCTGTGATCCAGACAGAACGACCTCAAACACCCTCCACACGCAGACGTCACAGCTGGAACTCGCCGACATTACTACTGAAATGCAGCGAATTCGTAAAGAAATCCGAAGGACTGACCAAAAAAAAAAGCAATAATAATGATAACAATAACAGACCGACATATGGCTTTGACCCATAAATCTGAGATTGTGAAGTTTGTGTTCTAGCGGCCCTGTTAATGGGGCGTAAGGGTGATTTGCCTCATGCCATGAAAGATCTTTAGCATGGTATTTTTGTAGCCTTTCCTTTTAGCGTGTGCAGTTTGTGCAAGCAGTTGCAGCTTTGCCAACTATACATCTGACATTTAAACGAGCTAATTTGCCGTTATAATTCTCGCATTGGTTGTTTACTCTGAAAGTTTTTGTGCAAACTAATTGACCTTCCTTGAGCTTACTCATACTCACTACGCATGTTGCGGCTGCGTTCGTTTTTCCGATACGCTAGTTCAAGCCCTCTTAGTAACAGATTCCTTATAAGGAATGTATTGTCTCATACGCGTGTCCACGTCGCAGGATTGATTGATTGACTCATTCTCTGGCATTGGGTTATGGAACGTAGAGCGCCGTTCTAATGTATTTGACACTGTACTTGCATAAAAGTTCCTGACAAATATTGGGTATGGCCAATTTTTCAATATCCGTACAAATTCTCGCATTCCGAAAGGGTGCAAAATTTCATTTTTAGACATTTTAGACATTTTATTACATTAACAGGTTTAGCTTTGCGCATAGATTTTAGAATAAAAAACTTCGTGAAAAGGGCTAGGTATACAAAAATAACGCTCTTTCCTTCTTTTGACTGTAGACATTGTTCCATGAATTCAATATATAATTTTCAAAATGACCTTTTCGCAATTTGCTGATTCCCCATGAGCGACTGGTAAGTAATATAATTTTTGCTGCATATCTCACAATTCTTTACCACACTGTGAACATCCGAAATCATACCAGGCCAGTAATATGTACTTCTTAGTTTCGCCACGAGTTTATGAATTTCGCTGTATCCAGCACAGGCTGAAGAGTGTGCTGCTTTTACTAAATCAAACCTCACTTTCGTAGGTACCAAAAAATTCCAAATGTTATCATAATGCTCCAACGAACGAAAGGGTTAGTCACATACACATAACGCTCTGATTCGCATAAATCTGGTAAGATGCCTTTTCTTTAATAACAGCTTGTTTTAGTTGCTCATATTCTTCCGGCGCATTGAAGACGAATTGGCATCACTGTTTTTCTGTGTTGATTTTCCTATATGATTTTGCGAACTCCAGGTGAAAAAGGTTACCGCTGACAGCGAAGATATATATCAGGTGTAAGAGTAGTCATTATTGCGAAGGTGGCGACACTTTTTCGTGAGCAAATTTCTAGTATCGTGAACCCTGGCGAGATCTGATCGGACTCGCACAATACCAGGTATTAAAACCATGCTACAAATTTAAAACATCAAATATCGTGATTGAGGTTATTATTAATTTATTGTGTTCAACTTTGGAAAATCGATGTATACATATCGGAAATTCCAAATCCACACCAACTAATTGATTTCCCCCCAAAAAAAAAAATAAATTCCCTAGACAGGGAAAAACCAAGTGCGCATTCGTGGCGCGTCATGTGGCTGCCGGCCGACAAAAAGATTAGTGGAAAAGCAGGTTACCGGATTAAAAATGAAGTCATAAACTTAGATAATAGTAATATGCTCGTAAAAATAGAATATTTTCGGAGGCAGAGCCCGTCGAAAAAGCATATTTAAGTTGAGAAGTCGAGAGTATTGCCTGATAAATTGTAAATAATCCTACTCTTAAGGAAATTGATTGTAACTAAAAGAATCTTGAAGTGAAAACGTGCAAGTGTATTTCTCTTAAAAAGAAAATAAGCACGATCAAGCGAAAAGAAGCGTATCCAGAAGAGAATTTCATAACAACTTGTGTCAGAAGTGAGATCTTGGAAACCAAGAGAAATGGTGAAATTAGAAGTGGATCAGCTCAAACAGTAGCCGGGAAAAAGAAACCTTCGTACAGCCGATAACAAATCTGAATTAAAATAAAGACTGATCGAATATCTAGAAAATGACGGAGAGGACCTGTGCATATTTGAATTCGAATGTAATATCGATGGAAGAGAGCAAACCGACCACTTGGGAGGAACAGCAGGGGAAAAACGCATCGAAGAAAAAGTCAAAAATGGTACAAGTAGATCAAACGCCGTTGTAATGCAGTTTATGCAACAAATGCAACAACAAATGCAACAACAAATGCAACGACAAACTCAACAAGAGCAACAGAAAGTGCAACAGCATATACACTCAGCACAACAAGAAATAGAATCAAAAATTGACGGCACGACGGAAAAGATCGAAAAAATTCAGGAAAATCAAGGCATCTTGCAAACACATATAGACGAAGTGTACCGGCAATTCGAAGGCAAAATTAATGTGCTGGAAGGGAAAGTTGATAATGCGCTAGACCAGTTGGATGCCAGAATGAATTCCCAGGAAGAAGAAGGAGAAATAAAAGCTTTAAAAAAAGAAATGGCTAGGCTACAAACTAATGATATAACCACCAGCTCTACAAAAGTAAAAACACCTCTATTTGCCGATACCACTAACTTCAACGCATTCAAGCTGTAATCCGGTGTTGTTGCAGCCAAAAATACGTGGGATGACGAGTAAAAAGCGGCCGCCTTAGAAACATCCTTGAGAGGAGCAGCAGCGGAAATTATCGAGATAATCCTGGAAGGGAAAAGAACGGCATTCCCTGCAATTATGGATACATTGAAAAAGAAATATGGTAGCATCTAATAGAGGTAAGCCACCTGGAGCTGTCTTCGCGCTGTCGGAAGCTGTGGCCCGCCGACGTGCTGGAAAGGTTAAAAATCGACCCTTTGTTAAAGGACTTCGTGATGAGTTAAGTTAAAAAAGCTGCATGGACGTCACCAAAAACTACGTTCACCGAAACGCTTAGCTTGACGCTTACACGAGAAGAAGCTAATGTGCTGTGGACGTCAAGTATGAAGGTGAGACGCACGGAAGTTACCAGTGAGATATCTCGGATGTGGTCTGCGTGGCGGTTCGACAAGTTCTGCGCTAAAATAAGCGAATGTCAGTTCCAAAAACACGCAAGTATTATGAATGCCAAAAACTTGGTCATTTTGTACGGGAATGTCGATCAAAGCACAGAAGAACTCACTCCACATAACTTACACGAAATATTAGTGAAGGTGCTAGCGAAATATCCAATAGGCATTAAACTAAAAGGAGTCAGCACAGCGGGGCAACAGCTGGGCTGACTCCAGATTTTAGTAGCCCTAGGGTCGATATTACCCAATCAAAGAGAAGTAACAAGAGCCTAACGATCGATGGGAAGATTCATCATCACGCTGCACATTGGTGCTTCTCATTCAATTATCAACCGTACAATAGCCAAAGAAAAATTCTACCCGTTAGTTGGAACATGGTTTCGGACGGCAAGAGGTGAGGAAGCTGCTATTAAGGGTAAAGCTATCAGACAAAATTTCTGGCAGCAAATATAATCGACGAGGTAATACTGGGGATGGATTTTATGGCAAAGCATGGCGTCGTCTTAGATATGGAAAGGCAAGTGTTCCAATACGCTAATGCGACCTTGCCATTGACTGTGGGATACGACACACGAGCTGAAATGTTACAAGTTGTAGTACAACGACAGCAGAAGGTCCGTCCAAACTCCGACACAATAGTGTGGGTCACAGGTACCCGAGAGCTCGAGCTAAGCAAAACGTGGGTTTTTGAGCCGAATAAAGTATATGGAGAAGACAACATCATTATTGCAAAAGCCGTTGCCTTACCAGTCAAAAATTTATTACCAGTACGGGTATTAAACCCAATCAAAGTTACAACAAATGTTCATAAGGGAGACATTATAGCGCAATGCTAAAAAGACGAATATGTGATAAATCGTCAAGCTGAAGTACCAAAAACTTGCTCAAAGTTATCCCAAGAAGCTGAAATTCTCGTAAAGAGATGGACTAGCAATCTAGATGAGCAGCAGAAGAAATACGCCAAACCGTTTTTGCAGGAAGATTGGTCCATGTTTGTCGACGTTACAAATTCGTGTGGACGTACTAATGCTGCGAAGCATATAATCAACACTACAGGAGCTGATCCGATTCGGCAATGGCCTAGAAGAATTCCGCTAGCAAAAAGAGGAGAAGTGGCGAATTTGATCAAAGATGTACCAGAGTGGAAAGTTATTGAACCATGAAAGAGCTCTTGGTGTTCGCCAGTAGCTCTTGTTAAGAAAAAAGGTGGGTTTACTACGTTTTGTGTGGATTATAGGAAACTAAATAAAGCGACCAAGAAGGATCGCGTCTAAGACACCTTAGACGCATTATTAGTTTCGCAATGGTTTTCAACCTTAGATTTGAAGTGCGGGTACTAGCAGGTAGAGGCTGCCGAGCATGATAAGGACAAGACCGTGTTTTCCGCTGGCGACGGCTTATATCAGTTTACCGTAATTCCGTTTGGATTATGCAATGCGCCTGCTACATTTGAACACCTAATGGACTGCGTGCTAAAAGGGCTGCACTGAAAGACATGTCTGGTGTATTTGGATGACATTATTGTCATGGGTAAAGATGTCAAGGAACACCTAAAAAATCTGGCAAATTTTTTTCGCCGACTATAGGCAGCACGGATAAGGACAAAATCAGAGCATTAAAATAATGGCCACGACCAAACAATTCGCATAAGGTACGCAGATTCCGAGGACTTTGTGCATACTACGACAGGTTCGTCCCCAGGTTGCCAGTGGGCTGCATGACCTTCCGAACAAAGATCGATATTTCATATGGGGGGAGTCTCAAGACCACACGTTCACGCAGTTGAAAGGGCTGTTATGCGTGGCACCTAATTTAGCTTCTTCAGTACCAGGAGAAAAATTTATATTGTATATAGTATACGCAAACGGTTATCCAAATCCGAGATTAATTATTGTGTTACGCGACGAGAATTACTGCCGATAACACAATCTGTTATACACTTCCACAATCAACTTCAAACAACCAAAAGGACTATTTGCCAGATGAATTGAAAAACTAAAGACTTACCAATTCTTGACTTCCCGTAGGAAAGGTAAATTTCATGGCGATGAGGATGCTATGTCTAGATGTCCTTGCGAACCGCACTGCAAACACTGTCTAAGGAACGAGTGTAAAGAAGGTGTTGGACTCCGCCGGACTATAGTTGACCCTGCGGAAACTTTGCGAAAGAATACATGCGCAGTGCTCCAATTGCCGACGAAGATTTAAACGTGACATTAGAGGCCATAGAAAACGAGGAGTGTCCCACCTGGGAAGAGATTTCAAGGGAAAGTGCGATTACGAAGGCGTATTGGCGCATATGGCGTAGTGAAGACGATTCGTGGACTAAGAAATTACTGGTAGTCCCACAAGCGAGAACTCAGGAAATTATAAAGCAATGTCACAACGGACCAAGTGGATCAAGGAAACCGGGGAAAAGATCAACCAAAATTTCTAATAAGTAGGGATCAAGAATTCCATAGCTGATGAATTCCCAGCTGCGATCAATGTAGGAAATCGAGAGGTCCGAAAAGAAAGCCGCGAGGGATCTTGCAGCTGTACAACGTCGGTGCACATTTCGAAAGAATGGTAATGGATATTGGAGGACCATTTCCAGCCAGATATGCAAGAAATAATCACTTATTGGTAGTCATTGATTACTGGTCATAACTATGTTGATTAAATGGTCATAAGTATACCCCATAGCTTAACTAGAAGCAAAGACAATAGCCGAAGTATACGTCAATAATTGGGTTACGCGGTTTGGAGACCCCATCGCGCTGCTTCAGACCAAGGTAGAATCTTCAAATCTTCGATCTTTCAAGAGGTTTGCCAAATGTTTGCATTAATAAAACTAGATTGACTCCGTTGTGTCCTCAGTCTAACGGAACGGTCGAAAGGTTTATTCGAACGCTCCAAAAACATCTGCGAAAAGTGATCGACGACAATCAGTAGGACTAGGATTAACACATACCAACCTTTTTAATGACATACAGGCCAGCAGTGCACAATACCACTGATTTACCCCCAGCGAAGATTTTGTTCGGGTCTAACCCGAAACTACCTGTATAATTGATATTCGGTACGCCCCCTAATATTCAAAGGACGAATATGGTGCTAGAATGAGGGCGATCTTGAGTAACATACACCGACATTTTTAAATAGAACGCAAATGGTAGGTGACGGAATAAGAGCAAGATACAATCTGAGGACTAACGCCCAAGGATTTAAGGATGGAGATTTAGTGTTATGGTGCAATCCCTTACGGAAAAAGGTTAGGTCACCAAAACTGCGATGTAACTTGGAAGGTCCGTACAAAATCATCACAATGATAAACGAGGTGGTCTATCGAATACAAAATCATCCCGGAGACAGAACTAGATTTAAAATAGCACACCTGGACCCACTGACCATCTCTCCAAACCTCTCTTAAGTAGTTGGTACTGTTACGGAAATCCCAAATCCAGTTCATTTCAACTAATTGATTTTCCCAAAAAAAAAAAATAAATTCCCCACAGAGGGAAAAAGCAAGTGCACATTCGTGACGCGTCAAAGAGCTTCCAGCCGACGAAAACGATTAGCGGAAAAGCAGGTTAACGGATTAAAAATGAAGCCATAAACTTAGATAATAGTAATATGCTCGTAAAATTGTATATAAATAGAATATTTGCGGAAGGCAGAGCGAGTCGGACACCAATGTTCGAGTCGAAAAAGAATATAAGAGTTGAGAAGTTTACCAAAGTAAAGTGTTAATAATCCTACCCTTAAAGAAATTGATTGTAAATAAAGAACCTTGAAGTGAAAACGTGCAAGTGCATTTCTCTTAAAAAGAAAAAAACCACGATCCAGCGATACGAACCGTATCTAAAAAAGAATTTCATATCAATATGTAGGTAAATAAAACATCGATAGCTTCAGATGCTTATGGTTTAAGACATTACTCTTTGGCTGACTCTGGCTAAATTAATAATAATAACAATAATAACAAAAAAAAAATAATAATAATAAATAAAAAAATAATAATATATAAACAAATATGGAAGTTAATATTGTGATGTAAACAAATGTAATCATTAAAGAGGGAAAAATCAAATTTTATTTGTGTGTAGATAAATCAATCAATTATGACTGTGTGTTTTACTGGAGTGTTTCGTATATGCAACGTCGCTAATTCGAAAGCACCACTATCAAAGTTTTAATTTTCATAGAGAAGAGCTTCCTTGTGTCAACTCTGCCTAGAGACAATTGGCTATCAGCAGTGACACTATCCGTTGGTAAGTTTTCTTGCTGAACTGTGTTCGAAAGGCCCATCCTACGAATTAAATTTAACAAACTAATCTTGAATGAGACACTTTTAAAAACATTAAACTATTAGCAAAATATCCCACTAATAGATTTCTAGCATTAAGTCTGTCTACCCTTAATCTAGCCCCTCCTTTCCCGTTGTCCTCTTACTGACAAACGTTGCAGGAGCTGTGTCTTACAAATGCGTAAGCAGTTCAAGTAATGAAGGTGTGCAAATATAATAATAAAGAAAATAGAGGGTGTAAAATCCGGTCTGCTATGAACAGTTAACACAGAAGCTACAATTAATGAGTAAAAATAAATGTGAAAGGGAGAAATTGTTACGTTCAATTGAAACGTGTTTCGCCAAAAATGTATCCCGTGTAACGAATTCTGTAGAGTGAATTCTATCAATTTTTAAATGCATTTCTGACTTTATTGCATTTTATGCTGACCACTGGTATACCACATGACCAACGTAGGCCGTTAAAAATCACATATAAAACAAGTGAAAAAATCATATAGTTGTAAAACAGTGAATGTGGCACAGTTTATCCACCTTTTAGTCCACTAAAATGAAAGCTTATATAACCAACTTGTGTTTATAAAATTTATGTTCTTTATTTTCCTTAAGTTTCAGTAGAAGGAATAGTGTACGTAGTGTAGATTTTTTATCACAAAAAAGGAAATAGATGATTTTAATGTGAAGTAATTAGAATGTTTTAATAGGTACCGTTATTTGATTAAAAAGCACAAAACCTCAAAAAAGGGAAATAGAAATGTAATCACTTATCACTTTGTGTGGGCTTGGCCGACATTACGACTTTTACACAAAAGTAGTACAGTAAATTAAAAAAATTTCAGTCTTCTATCTTTTATATAATAAGTTGTGAGTAATGAGAAAACGTCTACAAATTTTTGTTCAGAGAAATGGAGTTTCGTTCAGTTCAATACGGACATGCGTGCAGAAACTTCCAAAATTGCTACCAAATTTGAAGCCTATTTTTGGAACTAAGATAGGGTTAACAACATAGACCACACAGGCACGGAGATAGACAAACATAGTTTAATCGATTCAGACTCAAATTATTTAAGTCAGTTTGAAGCTGCTACGATTGCGATTCCAAGGAGAAGGAACAATACAGTTTAACAGTGTCAGCGTACATTAACATCATTAATGTATAATTAAATAATAGAGATCCTAGGTGACTACCTTGAGGGACCCCAGATAGAAGGTAGAAGTTTTTTGTTTTATGTCACACAAAAAGCGGAGAGTCTTTGTAGAGCAGTGCAAGTGTGTAGGTTAAAGCTGTTTAAAGAAGGTAAAAACTTTTTGTTATAAGAAATATTTAAACAAGAAAAAACACATTTTTAAAATAAATAGAATTTGCACAAAACTTTATAGATAAAATGAAATTTAAAATAATGGAAATTACATCAATGCTGAAGTAAAAAGGAACATCTTGGCAACAGACACTCAACCTCCAGATCTTGGATATAATACATATTTCCTAGTTAAGCAGAGAAGCTGCTGGGGAATTGTTCGTCCCATAAATTAAAGAAATCGGTTTATGGGGTATTTTTTAATAAAGGAAAAGAAAATTAAGTGCAGAAAAGGAAATCAAAAATAAAAATTTCCTCAAATGTTGTAGAACAAAAAGAATAATTGCGAAAAACAACAAAGAAAAAAAGGAAAACAGAAGAATTGATTAAAAAGAAGAAAAGAGAGACGAATGATTGGGTTTTGTTTTGGAAGGTATGTTTCTGATAATATATGAAAAATAAATTTGTGTGGTGTATTATTAAGTTGAGCGATGTTACGCAGCATATATATTAGTGCTTTTACTTATTTTATAAAGAAAACTTGAGTAAACTTTTTGATAATTTATTAAAAAATTTATTTAAAGCATCTAAAATTTTATTGTTGCTCTTTTTCGAACGTTCGCTTTTAAATGGTCGCATGAACATTTTATATTGTCTAATGAAAATATTATGGGTTATTGGCTACTATGTGCAATGTGTAAAACCAATAACGACACAACACATACGCACACAGTAAAAAACAGCAGAAAAGAATTGCAAGGGACAAATTTACGAAAAAAAATTTTTATTAAATTAAGTAAAGTTAACTACTAATAAGAAATATAATTTACTGTAAGAAAAAGTTATGTTTGAGATACTAATATATTCTGATACGATTCAAAGCATATGTCGATGTTGTTAAAATACGAAAGGAAAGGAAGACTTTTTTTCTTGGCAAAATATTGAGGTTGCGCTCTAATTATTCTGAAAAGGAAAACATTAAAATATAGTTATTGAGACGGTAAACGTACCAACGCAAGAAGGTTTACTATTAAAATGCGGTGTTCGTTAAGGTGGCTGAGCAAATTGATTACCACTTAATAACTTTCTTGCTTGACCATCGCCTGCCTTGCTTAGAAAGGATGATGATATTGTAGGTATGGCGCCCACATCTGCTTTGTAAAACCTCAGCAATTGGAGCAACCATCGTGTGTCTCACGAAGATGTTACATATTTGGCTGGCGCTTCATCTCTCAACGGTCAGGTATTATTGAATGTTAATCAAAATGCCAGCAGTAATGAATAAAAATTAAAATTAGAATTGCTTGCTAAATTAAGAACAAAACAAAAAAAGAAAAATGTGTGGTTAAGCGGCATACTCCACCTCTGAAGCGGAGCATGAGTGGGTGTACGCGCGAGTGAAAGAAGGGGAACTGGGAACGGTTACTGGCGGACGAAGAAGAGACAAGTAAACGGTTGTACAGGACGGACAACAGACCTCACAAACGGACATACACAGTGTGAACTCATTGAAAGGTTTGATTGAACCATTTCCTTTCTATTTATTTTTTGCTCTATATCAAGCGCAAATCTTTTTATTGTTTTCATTTTTTTTTAAATTTAATTTTTTTTTTTCTTTGTCGTGCGGTACAGCATGCCCGGATATTTTGTAAACGCTCTACCGCAATAGCAGCTATGCTCATGAGAAAATAACATCACATAGCTCGAGAGAGCATGTTTTCAGTATACAGGATGGTGTCCCATCACGTCCAGACGAAGAACTATATTTTAGAGATCTTAAACCATCTAAATATCATTTTCAGAAATGACGAAATAAGGAATCAAAACGGAGTTGGTTATCGGATAGTTGACAGTTGAATCGGAATTAGCAGTTGAAAAAATTTGTCGCAAGTATTCAGCGAAAAGATTCGAGGCTTTAATATCACCAGAGCACTCGAAGCCATTGAAGGTTACATGCGGGGAATATATGGAAATTTTTCTGTTGGAGTTAACAAACTTAGATAGATATTAAGGATTAACAAGCAGTGAGAATTTTATCAACTAAAGATATCGGCAATTACACTGGTGGTTGAGGTAATTAAATCTATGCCTTGCAGCAGAATAGGCAAAACAGTCATAACCAGAACCCCTTTTCATGAATTTTTTGAAAAGTTGGTTTATCCTATTTTTGAAATATCTACTTGTCTTATTAAACCATAGTACCTGCTGCGAGAGCAAGGTTGCTTGATCGGAACGGATGGCGCAAGAGCCGGTTTAAATCATTATAGAACGAAGAGAGTAAGGTTTCAATGTTTCCAGCAGAGTAATCATGCATATTGTGTGAAAGATGAGATTTAAGCAGTAATATATTAATTTTGTTAAAATCATAATACTTATTGGGGGTAGTGGGATTTGGCATATTAAAGTAGTTAAATGTTTTATCATGCCTATAATAAAAGTGATTTACAACTATCTCCGGGAAGCTGGCAAAGCAAAGATCTACCGGTCTGCCAGTACAATTAGAAGTACTGTTGTTTTGCAATAAATTACATTGCATTCAAAAACACAATAGGTCTATCAAATGTTGGAATGGGGACTATACAGTCAGAATTATCATAACACCAAGTGAATTGTTGCAAATTGAGGTCTATGTCAGTAGGTTTAGACTTTTCGGCCACATCACATATGAGGGCAGCATGTTTCTTATAAATGGAGATATCCGCATTTAGGGGAATGTAGGAGCAAGTTACGTATAACTGTTTAGTGGCAATTTTCCTCCTAATGGCAATAAATTTATCGTGAAAAGGAATATGAAATCCAATTGAATAAGACGGGACTCCAGCAGACATGGCAATTAGAGCACAATCAGCAGTGTGATCCAATCGACCCATTTTGAAAATCTGGAAGGAATTGTAAAAAAGTTTCGATGAGTGTAAATCAGGCTTTATGACAAAGTTTCAGTGAAAGCCTAACAGGAAAACTCCATGCTCATAGAGCTTAAGAAAGTAGAGCGAATTTTTGACTTTAAGCCCCTAATATTTTGGTAAATAGGCCTGAAGAAACATTCAGTTTTTTTAGGGTGGGAGAACTACCGAGTTAGTATTAAGATGCAACTGATTTTTTATTTAGCAAAATTTCCTTTTTCCTAATCAGAATGAACACCTTAAATGACGAGATAGCTTTGGGTTGAGATGGCGCTAACTTGATTTTTGCAGCAAAATAACTTTTTATGTTTCCTCAGAAGCATCAGACTCCAGTCTTGAGAGGGAGTGTCTTCATCTGCCTATGCAAGTCGCACGACTTGCACAGCAAGGTGACCAGCGAACACATCCGAATATCTAGGGGGCGCATTTATTATTTTTAATTTTTCGAGATGTAGATGAGTAGCCTGAGTGGCACAACTGGGAGCAGATACCCTTGTCACCTCAGTATAGCTGAAACGAAAAGGGCTTTCCGACTTATTTGTAACTTACCAGCTGTGTCAACGATAGAGGCAACGATAATTTTTTTTGCTGGCAAGGATGGGAAACTCGAATGAATCGGTGTATGAAATTTAGGTGAAGACGTAAAGAGAGTACCGCACGCTACACTACGAGTTTTTTTGTAAGCTAGGCGAGAAGATGAGTGATGTAGATAGCGACACTCGCCGAACAGTATCTGAATTTTTTGAAACTTTTCGCACAATGTCACAAGGTTTTTACTTAATTCAAAGCAATTAAACAATAAAATAAAAAAAGAAATTATACAATTTGTGCACACAAAATAAAAAATACGACAACGGCGCGCATGCAGAGCTGCCAAACTAAGCTATGTGTTTTACATAATAGTTTAGTCCTCCTGATATTGTTCGTATGTTCGAGATTAAGTTTCCGAAGTGTGTTCGAAGACAACTTTCTCCATATACAACCCCTTTCAATAGTTTTATACCGTGTAAGTATTATTTCTTTATTTATTTTAATTTTATTTATTTACACATGAAATCCAGCTTAAGTTAATTGATAGCCGAATTCAATTGACTCTTGAATCTTATTCTAATTATTACCAATAACTAGTACAAAGTATATAACGAAAAGTAAAGAACAAAAAATTACGAAAATATAAAAACAATAAAAATTACGTATAAATAAATAATGATGGCTAATACAATTATTAAATGGAAATTTATTCCAGAAAAAGCAGCATGTTGGCGTGGATTTTGGAAGCAAAAAAATTGTTTAAAAGCGGCTATTAGAAAATTAAAGTAGCCTTTAAATGACCTAACAATATTATCGGCAGATGTCGAAAGTATTGTGGTTGCCCTACGAATTACATAGGTTACAAGTGATCATAAGGATTTGGAAGCGTTTACCCCATCTCATTTCGAAAATAATGTATCTTATCTTCCATAGAGATGAAAATCGATTATTCAGCGATGATAACGAACAGTGAAATAGTTGGACAAAGAGGTTAGGCATTCATTTTCATAATATAAATTGCCAAGAAAACCATGTAAATAAAGCCGTACAACTCAAATCTGTTGTAAGTCCCGCTTATTCCATATTACAAAGTTTATGCAGTTTTTATACAATTTTGTTGCAATAAACAAGTTCAAGTGGCTTATGATAAAATCGAATCAGATATATCTTCATATGAATTACTGTTGGATTGTAACACAGAGTTGTCAATAATACTAGATACTGATTTTATGTATATACTTATTTATATATACTGAATTCAGTTACATTACAGATTCAGATAAATTACACAATCCTTTAGCAAAAAACTCAGTTATAGTTAAAACAAAAGGGATCTTAAAACTATGGAATTGTACATTGTAAATACTGAAAATTTCGTATTTACCGTTTTCTCTTTGGCTTTAGATTTGCCCATGTATTCAGTTTCACTTAATAATGAACTTTGTTTTTTGAAACATTTTTCCTGTCTCTATAATTAAAAACGCCCTCGTGCCGGACGGCACATTTCCAATTTCAGAATCGACAATGGTGTAATATTTAAGTTATTCAACTAAATTCAAATATATAAAGAAAAGTCGTCCTCTAATAACTACAATAATTCAATTAAATCATTGCTAGATCTATGTCGCCAACGTTGTCCTTGTAATAATCTAAATATATGCTGAAACGCTGAAAAATGTGGTAATGTTTATCTTAACTCTAGCTATACCGCTCATTTGTACAATCTAATATCTCAGTTGTTCCTGTTCGTTTTTAGGTCCAAACCGAATTCCTAATGAATATGTCTCCTAATGCCCTCAAGTAGATTAAATTACAAAGGATGAGCACTAAGGAACCTCTTCGGATTTATCAACCAACTACCGCAAGCCATAGTTCTTATCATCCCTAGCAGATTGACAATCGCGATAAAGAGTCTCTGCGGTCTTCCACATCCTGTGCGGAGTTAGTATGAGCCTAAATCGTCACAAAGTATGATGGCACAAACTCTTCAATCTCTGTTTTTGGTTTTGTTGGTGTAATTTCATTTTCAGCATCATAGTCCTTTAGTTCGCTGGGAAAGACGGGGATCGTCTTCGTGTGTAACAGTCATGTTGGCCTAACATACTGGAGCCAGTTCCTGGTCATAGTGAACCGGGAGGACTTTTGCTATGCAATTTGTACGCTCTGCAGCGTTCTCAAACTGCGAATGAGATGCTACCAAATGTAGTTCAATCACTTCTGGCAACCCTGTTCGGTTATTTTCGGCTTTTTTTTCTCTAAAAAGTTTCTTGTGACTTTTTCGTAAAATAATTAGTAATTCAATTTGTTTGTACCTTTTTGGCCGGCGTTGATTATATTTTCCGCAAAGTGACTGGAAACATATATGCGGCTACTTTATTTTTGTTGACTTTTAGTTTTGGAGGTGATTGTGCGCATTAGCGCTTTGGTTATATTATTAAACTACAACAATAATGTAGAGAATGAATACTGCTTAGTGCACAAACAAATTGTACATCCATTCCGATGTCGAAAGTAAGTACAGCAACGACAACAACAAAACTATCATACTCAATTGTGTACTCACCCGTACATCACGCAGTTTAATTTGAAAGTAATTAAGCAACTCAAAATTAGTTTTTGTCACGAAATTACATAAAAACAATTATTTCTATCCTCAAAGGGCTTGCTGCCTTTGCCTCGAATGACTCTTATGCAAGTAGAAGCAATACAAGTGATAAACTATTAAAGAAATCAGTAATTGAGTTATTAGCTGCTTTTATCATGCAATCTACGATAACAACAATTTTGAAACATACGAAATAATTATAGTTATTGCTAAACACTCAACAGCACCCACAGCAAAAATTCATTATAAAGCAAAACATAATTGAACATCAACAACAGTATCATCACTCACAATATCAGCACCGATAGCTGAACGATCATTAACATAGTATATCTTTTAGTTTCTAATTGATCATATTCATATTTATATTTCCATACACATGCTTACTAATTTCATTTGCTTCGTGTTATCCATTTAGGAATTGTTATTGACTGTGACATTTTTGTACTTTCTGTGTATTCTTTCCAACATGGAGTATTTTATGACATCACGCGAAAAAAATCTGAACAATCCGTAACCTGCTGCTTGTGCGAAAGCTTTTGCCATTCTAAATGTTCAGGTCTTAACAGCCGTGCTGCAGATACGGTCGGTCCTTGACCCTTCGAAGTGTTTACGTTTACGACTTTAGGAAACGGGATATTGACTTTTAGCTATTCAGGGGGACAAGGATTGAGTTCCCCGACCTGAGCAAAAGTCTCGCTTCTTTGTGTGGGAAACTTGCGAAAATCAATGTAATCTTCAATGAGTGTCGTTATTTTGAGCATTCTCGTTCTCCCTCAGCCTATACAAGACTGACTCACAGTGTAGCATGTAATACTTCGCGTGCGCTTTCGCCTTAATCTGAATCGTCGACTCATGCGAGTGCTTCGTCCTTGCCTGCGAAGAACGGTAACGTTTCCATTATCGTTGAGAAGCTCGCTGATAATAAAAACGTTTCAAACAAAATGGGAAGTCCTCCTCGCTCTAGCTATGCTGAAATGGCAAGGGTAAATGCTTCCAGTGGTGCCATCAAGACTACTCTATGTACATCCCCAAAAAACATTAATAAAAATAGCAATTCCGCTTCCCCTCCAGGGATTCGGGAGGTATGCTGGTCAGCATACTGGGCAAGTCACACAAGCTGCTTGTACAAGTATGGTCACCCCCCCTACATTCTCGACAACTCAAAATTCTCTATCCGCAAGTTCTATTGTTTCTGGCAGGAATGAAGTCTATTTGTCGGCAGTACCTATAAGCTATCTGATCTTTCAAAGTGCTAGCGACTGAATTTATGGAAATATTGCGAGGAATTCATTCTTCGAAATCGACTCCGCAAAACTATTGCGTTAGCTTTTCCACCCTCAAAAAACTAAATGTTCAGGCCCAGTAACTTTCATTTACCAAAATATTAAGGGCTTAAAGTCAAAAATTCGCTCTACTTTCTTAAGCTCTGTGAGCATGGAGTTTTCCTGTTAGGCTTTCACTGAAACTTGGTTAAAGCCTCATTTACACTGATCGGAACTTTTTCACAATTCTTTCCAGATTTTCAAAATGGGTCGATTGGATCACACTGCTGATTGTGCTTTAATTGCCATATCTGCTGGAGTCCCGTCTTATTCAATTGGATTTTATATTCCTCATCACGTCAAATTTATTGCCATTAGGAGAAAAATTGCCACTAAACAGTTATACGTAACTTGCTCCTGCATTCCCCTAAATGCGGATATCTCCATTTATAAGAAACATGCTGCCCTCATATGTGATGTGGCCGAAAAGTCTAAACCTACTGACATAGATCTCAATTTGCAACAATTCACTTGGTGTTATAATGATAATTCTGACTGTATAGTCCCCATTCCAACATTTGATAGACCTATTGTGTTTTTGAATGTAATGTAATTTATTGCAAAACAACAGTACTTCTAATTGTAGTGGCAGACCGCTTTGCCAGCTTCCCGGAGATAGTTGTAAATCACTGTCCACCTTTCTGTTTACCTGAGGATCCCTAACATCCATAAGTTTGAATTTCCTTTCATTATAGGCATGATAAAACGTTTAACTACTTTAACATGCCGAATCCAACTACTCCCAATAAATATTATGATATTAACAAAATTAATATTTTACTGCTTGAATCTCACCTTAAACACATTATGCATGATTACTCTGCTGGAAACATTGAAACCTTACTCTCTTCGTTCTATAATGTTTTAAGCCAGCTGTTTCGGCATCCTTTCCGATCAAGTGAGTATCTTACCTAATGTATTACTCAGCCTCTTGCTTTTGCTGTTAAATCTTATGTCTCTCCATTCCAGCATTACTTTCGAAAGAAAGATCTAGATTTTATTTGCCATGTTTTCTGGGCCTATTATGGTGGGTCTTGTGTGGACGTCGTGTATGGAGATTTTAGCAAAGTGTCTGACTTGGTTAACTATAACTTATTGATCTTCAAGCCCCTCGCTTTCCTATATATTGATTGAGCGAAATGGATAAGTTTGTAGTTACATAACAGATGGCTCAGGGTTCTGTTTAACTTTATCATCGCGGATGAATTTCTCGTGACGTCTGGGATCCCTCAAGGTAGTCAGGATCCCTATTATTTAATTTATACATTAATGATCTCCCCTCAGTGATTAAATCCAGCCAAATCTTAATGTACGCTGATGATGTTAAACTGTATTCTTCCTTCTCCTTGGAATCGCCATCGTGTCAGCTTCCAATTGGCTTAAATAGTTTTGTTACATGATGCTCGTTAACTTTTATGAAGTGAAGTCTAAAAAAATTCAAAAAGCTTTTTATCTTAAGAAGGAAGTCATTCAGTACTGAGTATTTCATTGACTCACACGAGTTGGAGAACGTAGAATTGTTCAACGATTTAGGAGTTCTATTCAACGAAAGATTACGTTTTAATTTGTTCATTGAGCTCTTTTTAAGTAAATCTAAGTCCGCGCTTGGTTTCATTAAGAGGTGGTCCAATGAGCTGAAAGACCCTTATATTACAAAAAGGCTATACATGTGCTTAGTAAGACTAAAAGCGGAGTATGCCACAGTTGTGTAGTCTCTTTTCAATTGAATCTGTTCAAAAGCAATTCTTGGTGTTTGCTCTTATGAATTACGGTTGGGACACGCTTGTCTTTTTGCCTCCTTATGAAAGTAGGTTGCTTCTTTTATGCTTACCGTCACTGGCGAAACGTAGTTTCACTCTTGGTGTCTCCTTCTTAATTAAGTTATTCAATGGTACTATTGATTCCTCCACATTATTTGGTGAAACAAGCTTCCACGTCCCTAATCGTTTCTCTAGACACCTTATATTTATTAAGCTGGGCAAGAGTAAATATAACTATGACTACTTCAACCCGTTTAAAGTTGCTTGCAGAAATCTGAATGATGTCTGTCACTTAATCGCAGTATCAGATTCTTTAAAGTTGATGGAAACAACTTTGCTAACGTCTAAGAGTCAATTGAATTCGACTGTTGACTTGTTTTGTTGAATTTCATATCAATAAATAAATCTCAACACTTTGTAGATACTCCCCGAAACGCTTGGTGATGTATTGAATTCTCTTATCAATAATTGGGTACACCAAGACGTCTTAGAAGCCTTCTTCGCATGCTCAGACAAGGCCTTCAGCAGAGGTTCTGCGCATCGCAACCAAAAAATATAATCATTAAATTTATCCAAAAATACCAGCAATAAAGCTTTATCTGAACGGGTTCCCATGGCGCGACCCATGCTATATCAATTGTAGAGTGACCCGTCTTTTGGATATCAAATGACCTGCGGTTACCCCTTCATGGTTCTCGTGTACCATCGTCCGTCTCAAGTAAATAGTTACATATAGGTACCGAAAGCTCATCATCTTCATCGGTGACGGTTAGGGAGAAACGCCGGTACAATTCCCTTTTTAATATCACATATTCCGTGTATCCAGCCGAATTTTCTTGAATCCCCTTCATCCTTTTCTCTGTCCAGTTACACCTCTGCTTCTGAGGCTGCTGACAGACGACTTCATGTGGTGCGTACATGAGCTGGCGCGACAGCACTTCGACTATTACATCTTTCTGATTCCTACGGTACTCTACAATAAAATCATATTATTGCAATTCTAGCACCCAGCATGTCAATCTTCCCGACGGATTATCTATGGCACGTCACAATAAACTTGCATCCCCCTTGGCGTTTTGGTTTTTCTTATCCCGTACACATTTACTAGAAATTCTTTTTCTCTCACGAACTGATCTCTCCTGGCCGCATTCATTTGGCAGCTTGCCTACACAATTACCATTTTTGATTTCATTGGTCAAAAGGGTACCCAATCCAATGTTAATTGCCTCTGTATGCAAATGGAACATGACTGTAAAGTTCGGACACGTTCATACAGGTGATTCAGTTAGATGATGCTTTATTAGCTCGAATGCCGTCTTTTGCTCCTCGAACGACTTTCAATGTTTTTCTTTTCGGACTAAGAGATTTAGTGGGTCTGGTATAGCGGCAAACTCTGAGATAATGCGACGGTATCAAGATGACAGCCCTGAAAAAATCTTCTTACCTCTCTTATTATTATCGATACTTCATTGATCGCAGCGGTCTTCTTTGGGTTTGTACGTTGGAGAAACTCGCACTTGCCAACACTGACACGCATGTTTGTCTGCGTAAAGTCTATCGAGCACTTAAAGTTTCCGTTTCTCTTGCACCATCTCCGACTATGTTCCTTTTGATATGCCTACACTAAATAAGAACGTCTTCTGGTTCCTTTGCTTTTCTTGTATATCCATGCGATTTTCAAATAATTCTATGGTTGAGGGTCGTATCCATTATATTCGGAATGTTGTCAGGGATGCCGGGTTTTTCAAACAGATTTCTTTCAGATGGCGATCCTTTCACTGATCTGTCCAGCTCATTAATATCGTTTTATAATTCATTCTGGGGCATATTAATACCCTCTTCCTCACTGTCCAATGTAGATGTCATGGTATGGCAATGCGTTTAACAATTTGCGTTTTCGCTTTACAAGAAGCAGTTCTATCAGGCCAAATTATCGTGTTCCTACACGCCTGTAAACATATATGGTCGACGATCACGCTTCATTTTTCTGCGGCATAACGAATAATTTGATTAATATAGCCAAGCTATCGAGCCGAAGCGGACGTAAGCATGAGTTGTCGGTGGACACCCAGGTCCCGTCAGCTGATTAATTTCAGCATGGTGCTACACCAATCCATAGTATGATTGCCACATATTGAGCATTATTCATCGGTCTAGCCGTTATCATTATATTTCTCTTCACCAGGCTTTCCTGCAAAGCGACTACCACTGCTCAACCAACTGTCACATCAAGCAACGATCTATCCGATCAGGATAACCAATCACCTATTAATATGTCAACGCCCCTAGTGTTTTCCCGACAGAATTTTGCTATATATATTTACCCATTTGGTTGACCTTTGGTCAAGGGGGTGACGAATCTTTAGATTTAATATATATTCTATTAAATTTAGATTTTATAGTTTTTATTCATTTCATTTAACTACAAATGTCAACGTACTTTGTATTTTACGTGTTTGTGTGTCTATTCATATATGTTGTTCTTTTAATACCTCACCATAATCAATAAGTACATGTAGCACTTTAATCCACTTAAAGTGTGTCGTCTTTTTCATTTTTTCTTTTGTTTGTTTACATGGCGTTTTCGTGTGATATAAATTTGAATTGTTATATTCTGCAAATTTGGCAAAATCCGATGTTGGATTTTAGTAAAATTTATTTAAATAATATTTTGATTTTTTAATAATTCTTAATTACTTTAAGCCAATCGTAATTTTTGATCCCCAATAAAGGGCACTTTTGTTATCAGCGCAATTGATCGTAGTCATTTTTTGGGTCTGATGACCGTTCGTTTTGTTGCCTCTTCGTTACAAGTGCTGAGGGGCAACACATGAAATCAAGCTAACTTAATTTAAAGGTAACGTATAAATTAAGTAGACAGCAAGATTTCGAGGTTTTTATTTGGATTCTTCATGAGTCCACAGTACATTGGTGACCCCGATGAGATCGCAATTTCAGCACATTAAAGGTTTTATAGCTGCTTTTCTCATCGAAATCATTTAGACATCTTTAACAGGTACGCTGATAAATGGACTTAAAAAAAACCCAACACACCATTAGGTGCAGCCAGCTCAAGCAACAACAGCAGGGGGATCGCTTGGACTAACCCTTCAAAATAACTATTCACACGCTGCACAATCCACATGTTGATTTCAACCATAAACAACAACAAACATCGTCATTTGTATTGGATCAGCCATTACAGATATTCAAAAACAATTTGCAAGGTCCCCTTTGGATTAGCCAGTCCGGAAAATTAAACATATCGTTTTGAAGATAGGTTTTGAATGATAAATAAACATATCTTCAACTCAAAAGAAAACCGTAATCAATACAAAATTTAAGCATCAAAATTCTGCCGGTATCAGAACTACTACATGCTCGAAAGGCGAGAACATCCAGATCCTTAGACGAAACTTCAAGAAGGATCATGCGGATGGGAAGACTAAGGCCTTCTATTATGAGGATCCACATGTGCGTCTTACTGAAGAACGGGACACATTCAACAAAACAGACGGCAAGTTACACATACTTTCATCAAGAATCAATCTTTCGACCAGATCCAGGCATTATCGCACGAATATCTGGAATTATTTCAAAGCCAAGCAGCTCAGCTTAAGCAAGAAGCAGAGCAATAGGCAACATTTAGCATAAGAGCAGGTGCACCCTACAATCAAGAACATTTAAATGACAACATAATGTCATTGAATGGTTCACAACATGGTTTAGTCAACCAAATCAATGCTCGCATGTCAGCGTTGAAGAAATATATTGCAAGTCTCTCTGAAATAAAGTCAGAATAAACATCAACAATACTACAAGATACCATGAAAAAGTTATGGAGTCAATTAGAGGACTGGTACGACAAAAATTTCTCAACAGTTCCCAAATCCCATGAACAATGGTTTAGATCAAGATGACTATGATCGCCTGCAAGGCATGGTCATTTAAGCATTAACTAAGCTGCAAGTGACATCCACGCAAGAGATGAGTACTATCCCATGAATTCATCATACAACAATGCCCAGTATAGTGCAATGATGATTACAACAAATGGAGACAGTTTTATGACTCATTTTTCCACATGATCTACAACCAGCCGATATCCAATGTACAAAAAATGGGTGAAAGCGAGAAAGACGCTGAAACATCGATCAGCCGCTTGTTTGCAATAGAAAACAATTGCATACCCGTTTGGCCAAATTTGCAGAAATATTGATTGAAAAAATAATCAATGATCAGCTACTGCTAATGTCGCCTCAATCAAAAATTTTCACGATACAACCAGAGCAGGCTTTCTAGCATTGAAGAATATTGGTATTGAAACAGAAACTCCGTGCTCATAATCAAGAAATTAGGCCGTAATCTGCACATTCGATTTGGGCAATCTCTGAGACGACCCAAAGAGATTCCCAGCATTGATGACATGCTATCATTGCTGGAATTTCAATTCCAATTTGGCATCATCCAAGTGGCATCAGCAGTACGAACTGAACGAAACATTGATGAATACAAATTTTGTAACACTGGAAGTCATGGATTATGCCACTGTATCAGATTCCGCTTACTATCAAAAGCAGACGGGTTGAAGCATGTTCGAAAGCAAAGGTTATGTTTCAACTCCTTTAAAGGCAATCATATAAAAAAATACGTTGATACATGTGAAATCAAACACCAAATCACTCCCTGCACCAAAAACAAATGCTACAACAAACTCATCTCCTAACCCTCAAGTTCAGCAGAACGGTAGTTCATCAATATCCAAAATTGTAACATCAACCACAAACATTTCCTCGTAAGGATTATGTCTTACTTGCAGTCAATGGGAGTTCAGCGGAATTTCTGACAATTTTGGATACCTGTTCGCAAGTGAACTTTGTATTCGAACGCGAAATCGAAAAATTGTCCATTTCATCCTCGGAAGCATTACTATGCGACGATGGTGTTGGAAATGGACAGAAGAAATCAAAGAAACCTGTGAATGTCAAGTTAGCATCAAGATATGAGGATTTCACAAAACTTAGAAGCATTTGTCCTTCCCACAATTATTCCTGTTCAGCCAAACCAACAGTTCGATATTTTAATACAGAAAATTTCAAATCTGCATCATTTGATCCCTACTTCAATCATCAAGAGATATATTCTCCGCGGTGCAGGATATTACTTTAATTTAATACAAAAAGCGGAAAATAACTTTGTCAGATAATCTTCCAAATCTTATAAACACATCTCTTGGTTGGATCATCAGTGGCAGATTATAACAAAATTAAGCTACAAATAACGTCCCAACATGTGTACTCTTCACCGTTGATTCCGAATCTCACAACAGTAAATTGTTAACTGAGGTGATTAAACGACTTTGGCAAATCGATGACGATTGTTCTTGTGATCACAAACCGAAGAAAAAATGCTAACGCATTGGGCTAATCAAAATACATAGCTTTCAGAAGATTCCTTGGGCTCGCGCGTCGATTAATCAAGGAGCCTGCATTAGAACACAACACATCAATTTCATGGAGGAATATGAGCAGACAAGGCGTATGACGCAAGTTAACATCAACTCTGTCAAGAGTTCCATTCATTTCATCCCACATCGTTGCGTGCTAAAGCCGGTTAGCATCATCCGAAACACCATCCGCATATTCGTTCAATGATTTGATGTACACTAGTGCGAAAGTCCAAAGTCAACTGTTTTCAATAGTCATCCACTTCCGTTTATCCAAATATGCTATCATTACAGATATTGAGAAGATGTATCGACAAATTCAGAAAATATCCGATGATCTTAAGGAGAACGGTTGGGTCATCTCCCATAAAATATTATAAATTCAATACAGTTGCATACGTCGCTCGGACTGCACCATTTCTTAGTACCGAATGTTTACGAATAATTGCAATTAAAAACGAAATTAATGATCCATTTTGCGCTCAAATGATTAGTGACAATTTCTACGTTGATGATGGGCTAGGCCGATTAAATAATCTAGCTACAGCGATCAAATCACAGCAGCACTTAATAACATTTTAACAAAACATGCATTTAATTGCCGCAAATGGAGCGCACCCCCTTCCCGATTGCTCCGAAACATTGCCCAAGATGATCGTCAATCTTGATTTCAATGATAGCGAGAAGGTATCTATTAAGACCTTGGAACTTATATGGATACCCAAATTTGACCACCTTTGCATTGAGGTAAAGGTGGAACCAATGACGCGCGCCACAAAACGCAGTGTATGTTCTGAGTTGACAAAACTATTTAATCGACTGGGACTTTTAATTTCTGCCGTAATCAGAGCAAAATTATTTATTCAACAGTTATGATAACTTAAACTATTCTGGGATGAAAACCTTCCAGAAGATGTGAACTTCACTTGGTCATATTTCCGCCATAGCTTAGCTATATAAAACGATTTCAAAATCCAGCGACATATATTGAAAGACAATCTCCCATAGTCTATTCCATTACACATCTTTGCTGATGCTTCTGAAAAAGCGTTTGGAGCTGCAGGATAGGAATAGGAATATTAAAAGATGGCGCAATAATGACACGTTTATTGTGTGCTAGATCTCGAGTAGCATCACTCAAGCAAAAAACATTACCAAGACTAAAACTCTGCGCAGCACTTGTTGCCGCACAATTAGCAAATTGTTCCGCAAGGATGTACAAGTCAATAATTTCCGATTTGAATCCTCTTTGCGGACGTTTGTTTGCAATAGAATCTCACAAATTCATTCGCTAATTCTACCACAACAATGGCGGCTTGTGCCATCAAAAGACAATCCAGCAGACATCCTGTCGAGAGGCCCATCAGCAGAAAGTTTGCCATATTGCGAATTATTTTTGGAACTATTACTACTACATGGAGGCCAAGTATGGTGGCCGACATAGCTGCAGATGCTTAGAGGAAGAAAGATGCAACTATGATGTCAGCAACCATAAATAATTACGATTTTATCTATAACATCAATCGCAAAGGCTCTTTCAGTGAATTACAGTTAATTATTTCATACATTCTTCGGTTTATACGACTGTCCTCCAACAAAAACTTTTGAAGGCCAGCTTTTATAGTGTTAACCACTATCGAGCTGTACTCAAAGTTATAATACGTGCTATCCAAAATTATGACTTTGTAACGTCCGCGTACATACCAAGTGTGGAGGTCTCGTCGGTCTGCTTTGATCACTGCTCTATCCCAATAGATTAGGTAAAATCAGAAGAACCTCAATTCAAAACTTTCCTTCTCCCTAAGCAACGGTATTAAGCACGAAAAAATTATGAAAAGAGGAAAGGTCTGTGTAAGTTGGGAATATTTTTCCTTTGATCTTACTGTGGTTTTTTTTTTTTTTTGGGGTAGAGTCGTTCGTTGTCATTAGAATAGCTCGTACTTAAGTTTGTGGATCCAAAAAGCGTTTCTTTTTTTCAAATTGTTTAATGTCTCTTAAAATTAATTAAAACATAATGAACAAAAAAAAGGAAGCCAAAAAGAATAAAAAAAAACGAGGTCTGAAAGCAAACGTTCAAGGAAAAGCAAGAATAAATGGTGAAATTAATATAAATTATTTGATGAAAAAGGATTAATCCGCTGTGAATTTAAACAACTTGGAAAGCAATTTTTCATAAAAAAAAAAGATTGGAATATAAGAGTTATAGCACTCATAAAAGAGCAACAAATAAATAACAGGACTTTCATCAAACGGTAAAGAAAAAAGAAAGGAATAATAAAAACTTTCTACTTTAGAAACGTAAGCGAAAGTTAAACGTAAAATAATGATTAGATTAGAAAATTGAAGTGATTTCAACTACTTAATAAACAAAGCAAAATATGTAAATGAAAGGAAAAAAAAAGTATGAATAAAGAAACAACTAAAAAACGTATGGAAACGAATTAAATGTTTTTGCACAAAAACTAATCCTTGCTCATATACAATAAAAGGTTTCAAAGAAAAAAAGGAAAACAAAAAAGGGGAATTGAATTTTTATACTCAAGTGTTTACAACGTCCCCGATCGCAATGGTCAGGACGATGATGAAGATGACGGCAGTTACGATAAAGATCCAGCCTCTACCGAAGACAATTGCCAGTTAATGGAAAAGCAACATGAACTGGAGAAGATAAATATTTTTCAATTTTTCAAAAGACGGAAAGATTCCAATTGTAATTAATGCTACAAAACATGATATAAACCCATTCTAGAGCCTGACCCGGATCGTTTGTGTCTGTTAAGTTACTTACCGTATCTGCGTAAGGTTGGTGATCAAAGAAAAAAAAAGTAAGACAGAAACTGATGTGATTGCGATTCTGTGGAAAAGGAAGAAAACAGTTTCACATCATCAGCATCAGCATTAAAGTCTGGCTGGATTTAATAACCGAAGGCAAATCATTAATGTGTAGATTAAATAAAATGGATCCCAAATGGCTATTTCGAGGTACGCCTGACGTAACGCGGAATTCATATGAGATGGCGAAGTTAAACCAAACCCCGAATGACCTATTATGCAGGTAAGAGCTTACCCATTTCACTAAATGGGAAGGGAAGCCAGAGGCTTGAAGTCTAAAGATAAGTAATTTAAGGTTAACCAAATCGAACGCTTTGGTAAAACCAGTGTATATGCCATCAGTGCGAGAACCACTAGAAAAAGCCTTGAAAACATGACAAGTAAACTCTAACAGGTTGGTCACCGTAGATCTTCCTTTTCGAAAGCCATGTTGGAGTGGAGAAATATACGATTTGATGGCAAAGGCTTGATGCTGAGTCACAATTCTCTCGAATAGTTTAGGCAAGACACTCAACTTGGCTATGCCTCAAGTTGTCTACTCCAACTTTTGTGAATAGGAATAAGAAAACTGCTCTTCCAACACAAAGGGAAAACACCTAAGTTCAAGGACTGATTAAAAATATTTGAGATAACACCACATAGCTTGACAGCGCAAGATTTAAGTACACAGGTCCAGGCGCACAACTGTATTTTAGAGAACCCAACCCTTTAAAAACGTCATCTTCAGAAATAACCAAATTAGGTATTGAAACCAAGTTACTTATAGGATATGGCTAGTTTGGTGATAAATCGAAACTAGCAGTCGAAAACTTTCGTCAGATGTACAGATTTCAGATTTCAAAATCTTCCAAGGAATCAGAACCATTAAAAGAAACATGCGAGGGATGTGTGAAAATTTTTCTTTTTGAACTAACAAAATTAAAAAAGTATTTAGGATTAGCAAACGGAGAGGATTTAATGAACTGAAGGTGTCTGCAATAATATTGGTGGTTGAGGGAGTTAAATCTACGCCTTGCGGCTGAGTAAGCGAAATAGTCTAAAGAAGAGCCACTTTTCGAAAATTTGTTTGAAAGTTTTGTTTTTTCTATTCTTATAATATCTAATTGTCTTATTAAACTACGGTGGACACCTGCTTCGAGGCCGGCACTGCTTGATCGGAACAGATGCACCAATAGTTAGATTTAATGTATTGTAGAACGATGACAATAAGCTTTCTATACTTCCGATTGAGAAATCAAGCCTCATATGTGAAAGATGATATTTTAGCAATACAATATTGATTTTATGAAAATCATAACATTTGCTGGAAAAGGTTGTATTTGGAATATTAAGGCAGTTCTAGACTGCTTGGCCACTTCACAAATGAGGGCAGCCTGTTTCTTATAAAAACATATCAAAATTTGGTGGAATGTATTAGGCATTTTCGCTCGAATGGCGATAAATTCAACATCAATGCGATTCAATCGATCATTTCTGAAAACCTGGAAAGAATTATGGGAAAGTTACGACGAATGTAGATCAGGTTTTAACCAAATTTCAGTGAAGGCCAAACAGAAAAACTCAGTGCTTACTGAATTTAGGAAAGTAGCACGAATTTTTGAATTTAGGCCCCTAACATTTTGATAAATCAGATATAATGGGCCTGAAGAAACATTTAGTTTTTTGAAGGCGACAGGACTACTGCTTTGGTATTACGGGGTCGATCTCGAGGAATAAATTCCTTAATTCAGGATCCATAGTGGTTTTAACAACATATCACTGTTTTCAGTCGGAACTAGTATTTTAAAAGAAGATATTGCTTCAGATTGAGAAGGAGCCAATTTGAAAATGTTAACGCGCTTTAAGTTGACTGATGGGACTTTCGCCGCCAGATAGCTTTTTATGTTATGCACCGATGTTTCATGTGCCAGTCTTAACACAAATATTGCTTTCCTGGGAGGAACTGCCGTCAAGCAAACGTCATTACTACTAGGAATAGGAGGGTTCACGGCAAGGGCGTTATGAGATAGGGAGAATATTGAGGGGGTTACCACACTAGCACGAGCAACTTGAGCGACATGCCCAGTTTGGGGACTAGCGTTCACACTCGAACAGCAAGGGGGACAAGATGATTTGTATTACGTATGCTCTAATAGTTGTGCTTATGTTATTAGAATAATCAACTATTAGACAGCGGCAAACGATACTTTCAATGCAAGTCAGCACATTTAGCAATGCAATATCTAAGTGAAGATGATACTGCCGCCTCATGTGTTAATGCAGACTATATATCCTAGTCTGTAAAAATAGCTTAATTTCTAGTATACAAGCGACTTTGTGCATGCAATAAAGACAGATGAAATTTTAACATTAAACACAAATGACGTCCTCCTTATTCTATGTAGCAGTGGCTAGGTTCAAGCATATTAATTATAAAAAGTTTCAACACTTTGCAGAACTTTATGTGGTTGTGTTAGTCTCTTATGGGAGGATTTAACGTCACCTTATTTGAATAATTTTAATAATTTTAATGGTTTCTTATCTTTGGAAATATTGTCTGGTTTGCTTCTTTAATCATGAATATCTACCACACAAATTTCTACCAACTATCTGCTTTTATCTATCCTAATAGAACCCATTATAAAAGTGCAGTTTGCAACTATCATTATTGAGCTTATTTTCCGCACTCTTGGCTTAATAGATTGCATTCAACTTCCGCTTGCTTTGCAGAAGAAATATCCTAACCTACTAATAATAACCACCTATGTATCTCCTCTCCACTTAATTTCAGTGAAACCTTGACCAACTTTTGAAATTAATTTTGCGCTATTTGGGAAAAAATACTTTGGAGAAACCCACCTTCCTCTATCCAACCAATAGGCGAAATGGGCAATATATTATTGGAATAACTAGCTTGCGTTCAGCGCTTTTAGCGCAAAAGACTTAAACTCTAACCAATTCTGACGTCACTCTGTCCAAACGTTTGTAACCAATGGAAGAAAAGACAAGCGCGATATGTTTACACGCGCGGCAAGTTGTAATTGTATACTAAAAAATATTTTGCTTGACTATAAAAGTTATCAAAATAAAATTTAGAAAAACTTTTCAATAAATTTATGTAAAAGAAAACAATTAAATATAATATTGTCATGATTTTTTTAACAGTTAGTTTGATTTTTCTAGGCCTTTTTGGAGATCTTTAATTCTTCTTATACTTTTATGTATTTCTTCCAAAATTTTCGCATTCAGCGCACATTCCTCATTTCTAATACCTACGCATATTTTTCTGATAGGGTGTTGAAATGGAGTGGTGACAATTGTGTATTCAAACTTGCGTTTATATGTGTCAGACCTAAAGTACGCTATAACGATAAGCTACAAATTATTTAAAGATGACAATAAATTTTAAGTCTCACTTACTTCTATTGGCTCTTGCACGCTTGCAGAGGGGACAATGTTACTAAGCTTTCTTAAAGATCCGCCACCTTTGGCTTTATTGTTGCGAGCACTGGATCTCAAATAGTTTTCGTACTGTTTTAATATTTCTTTCCGATTTTTTTTGGCTTTTGGGTATTTCTTGCAGGTGCAACAATATTATTCACTTTTGTAGCCAATTCCTCCCACTAATTTTTCGCCTGTTGTGGATTTGTTGACTTATTTTTTTCAATTTATGTATTTTTCGATCACACAATATTTGAATTGCCCCTGGGTACATCTTCCCACTATCTACGCACGCGAAAAATAATGTTATTTGTTACATGAGAATAGTATCTTGATAGCTTACTTTAAATTTACTCAATATGTTAATGCCATTTTTTTTTTACATTATCAGTCCTATAACTACCGAGCTAGAGCATGCTGTTTACACGTGTGGCTTTCTTTTCTTTATAAGTTCGTTCTCGATTTCTCTGTTAAGAACGTTGATATTGTCTTTAATTTAATTTTTTTTTAACTCTGATATTTACAGATTCGCTTCTATTAAGTAAATTATTATCTTAAAATTTTAAGTTAGTTAAATTTTCTTAAAATTTTCAATTTGTTGCGTGTATGAATATTTTAGTTTTTACCGTTAGGAACAAGATATTATGAATCGATCCATAATACTTTTTTGTAATCCACCGTAAATTAAAACTGTCATCTCTAAATTTATTAATCCTAAAAGCCACTTAATTTCTTTCACTTTTCTCGGTATATTGCAAAATATGGAGATCGTCTCGTTAATTCTTTGTGCGAATGCTTAAGGATTATCAAACTTACGACCATCCAGTACGATGGCGTCGACTAGAGAAAAAGACAAAATACGGTTGAAATTTCCTCTAAACCTATCTGTCGCGATCGGCATTGCCCATCAACTCATATTCGAAACCACCGTTATGCCGTATGCGTTTCGCATTTGATAACCATCCTGGCTTATAATTAATCTGGTAATTTATTAACAATATTCGATATATATTTCATATATATAAAAAAAGAAGTTAATGTAATATATATGTGAAGCAATAAAATATAAAATAGACATCTACGTTTACGGGACTAACTTATTTATTCATTTTATTTACTTACTTATATCTGAAGTTCAACTCAGCAATTTAACAGTTGAATTCCATTAAAACTTAATGGTAAATCTTCTACTAATAATTTTAAAAACTAGTATACAATATAAAGTAAGATGTGAAAAAAAAAATAATAAAAACAAAGTAACTTACAATAGTAATTCATGTATAAAAAGCTAAGCAAGAAAAAAAAAAGAAAAAAAACCATGTACACAGTGTTCTTAACGAGCACTTCCACTTTCGTGGATAGGAATAAAGAGACTACTCTTTCAACACATAGGAACAACACCTAAATTCAAGGACTGGTTGAAAATCTTTGAAATAACACCACATAGCTCGACAGCGCATGATTTAAGTACACATGATGCAATCCCATCAGGTCCAGGCACAGAACTATATTTTAGAAATGACCAAATTAGGAATTGAAACCGAATTAGTTATCGGATATAGGTAGATTACAGTTAAATCGGAGTTAGCAGTCGAAAAATTTTCTCAAAAGTATTCGGCAAAGAGATTTGAGGTTTCAATATCATCCGAAGACTCAGGGCCATTGAAAGAAACATGCGAGGGATTTATGGAGATTTTTCTTTTGGAGTTAACAAAATTAAAGAAGTAGTTAGGATTAGCAAACATTCAGGATTTTATAAACTGAAGGTATCTGCAATAATATTCGTGGTTGAGGAAATTAAATCTATGCCTTGCAGCTGAATAAGCGAAATAGCCGCAAGCAGAGTTACCTTTCGAAGATTTTTTGAAAAGTTTTTTTTTCTATTCTTGTAATATTTAGTAGTTTTAATAAACCACGGGAGATACTTACTTCGAGGTCGCGACTGCTTGATCAGGACAGATACAGAAATAGTTTGATTTAATGTATTGTAGAACGATGAGAATAAGCTTTCAATACTTTCAGCTGTGAAATCAAGCATAATATGTGACAGATGAGATTTTAGCAGTAAAATATTGATTTTATGGAAATCGTAATATTTATTTGAAAAAGTTGGATTTGGAACATTAGAGCTGTTCAACGAACCATCGTGTTTGTAATGAAAGGAAATACACATTGCTGGATGATAAGGATCCTCAGGTAAACTAAAAGGTGGACAACGATTTACATTAATCAGAGGGGAATTGGCAAAGCAAAGATCGAGCAGTCACCATTACAATTAGGAGTACGGTTGTATTGAACTAAACTGTGGTCAAATCAAATGATCGTTAAAGAGCACAACAGCTCTATAAGATATTGAAGTAGGAATCAAACAGTCAGAATTATCACTGTTACAACAAGTTACTTGAGGCAAATTGAAGTCACCCAACGCTATGACTATATCGGAAGGTTTAGACAACGTGGCCACTTCAGAAATGAGTGCGGCCTTTTTCTCATATATGGAGATATCCGAATTTGGGGGAATATAGGAGCAGGTTACATATAGCTGTTTATTAGGACTTTTCGTTCGAATGGCAATAAATACAACGTATGGAGCAGTCGGAAATTCAATTGTATAGAACATGACTGCCAAAGATATGACAATTAAAACACCACGTCCAATACGATTCAATCGGTCCTTTCTGAAAGCGTGGGACGAATTATGGAAAAGTTTCGACGAACGCAGATTTGGCTTTAACCAAGTTTTAGTGAAGGCCAAACAGGAAAACTCCGTGCTCACTGAATTTAGGAAAGTAGAACAAATTTTTCAATTTAGGTCTCTAACATTTTGATAAATGAGAGTTAATGAGCTTGAAGAAACATTTAGTTTTTCGAGGTAGAAAGGGCTACTGCAGTATTACGGGGATGATCTCGGAGGATAAATTCCTTAATTAAGGATCCAACTGGTCACAATGGTTATTTTTAGCAAAACTTCCATGTTTACACTCGAAACAAGGACTTCAAACAACGAAATTACTCTAGATTAAAATGGTGCCAATTTGAAAATGCTAACACGCTTTAAATTGACTGATGGGACTTTCACTGCCAGATAACTTTTTGTGTTATCCACAGATGTATCAGGTGCCAGTCTCGCCTTTGCCTTTCTGGCAAATGCCGTCAAGCAAATTTCATCTCTACTAGGAACGGAAGGAATTAGAGGTGGGGAGTTTTGAGTTGTAGAAAATATAGAAGTGCAATTGCGCTTGCACCAGCAGCTAGTGCGACCTGCCCAGAATGGTGACCTTCGTTCACTTTCAAACAGCGAGGGCGAGAGTTGGATTTATTATTTTGTGTATCAGTTTTAGGCGATGACCTGAGCAGAGCGGGTGACGCCACTGGGAGGAGAAACTCTTGCCACTTCAGCCTAACTAATACAAGAACTACTTCCCGGCTTATTCTTAACTTTTTTATTATCGACCGACTCAACAATAGCACAAACGCCGTAGACATTGTAGGAGCGCTAACTGGAATCAAAGAATCCGGCTAGGGAGAACTCGAAGGTGACGTACGCCACGCTACGAGTTGAAACTTTACCAACTGGGGAAGAAGATGAGCGCTCAATATAACGACACTCATCAAGCGTAGTCTTAATTTTTTGTAAACTTATCACACAAAGGGACAAGATTTATCTCGACTTCGTGAAAAGTTTATAGAAATAAATTTCCCGCTTCCTGCAGTCAGGACATGACCATCGTAATACTTTTGAGCGGTCAAGGACTGCATCTGCAGCACGGCCATTAGGATCAGCACACTTTGTATGGCAAAAACATTCGCAGAGCCAGCACGAGATGAATCGTTCAGAATCTGGGCCTGTTTTCACACGACATGGTGTAAATAAACAATCCATGTCCGGTGAAACACGACAGAAGGAGATTATGAAGAGAGAAGAAAAAAAAAAAAAAAGAACAAAAATTTAAAAATTCCACGACAAAAAATTGTCAGCAAATAAAACCAAATACTCAGGATCACGCCGTGGATCAACCGATACTCCTCAAAAATTAAAAATTGGTGTCGCCTCCCAACCCAGCCATTATGGCTGTGGCGTTACCGTTGGGGTGCCCTCTTCGAATGTACGCCTATGCCTTGTACGTAGTTCCCGAAACATTCTTTAAATTTCTTCTTATGACAATCACCGCGTGTTTTATCAGCTAATTTAATGAACTACTTCTATAACCATAAAGAATTAATAAGTAAATTACTTAGGTCTTATTTTGCTAAACAGATAAAAATTATGATAAAATATTCTCCTCATTCCAGCCCCTTCCAACGAGTCATCCACGTTATCAATCACCATTTGAACCGTTTTTAAATGAGATACGTGCGCCCTACGACTCGTTTCCCCATTCTTTACAATTGCTATTACGGGGGAAAGATAACGTTTCATAATATCAGGGCCCACATAGCGTGCTGCCAACTTCACGGCGAACTGCTCATTTGCCTTCGGCAATGGACGTCCACCTATCCGGTGCTTTCATCTGGAACGTCTTTAATTCTGACTATAGCACATATTCAAGTAAAACCAGTAAAAAAGTTATATTCGGCGGGGGCCAAATGTCGCATACCCACCACTATGTTTTTCGTATTCTACTTTCCGAGTTCTCTAATTTGATTCATTGCTAGTATCATTAAGAAAAAAGTAACCACGGTGTCTACCATATTCATTTTAAAATTAACCAATTTTTGGGCAGATAATCTATCTTCGTTTAAGGAGTGTGCAAAATAGTTTTCAACATTCGGTCTTGTGTGCCTCATGATAAATAAACATAAAGCCATAAAGCAGTGAAACAAAAACAAACTTTAATTACTTGTAACTTTATGTTGGCATGGCAGATGTGTTTTATTTTTGCACATAAGCAATAGAGAGCTTCGTTAAGCAAATGTTTAAAGTTTCAGCCTTCTAGTTTTGATAAATTCGGAATAACGAGGAAAATCCAAACATTTTTGTAAAAAAAACGGAGTTGCGTTCAGTTCACACTCCACTGCGTGCTTCTGCTCATGCCGACTTCGCCTATTTTCAATACTAACCTTCGTGCAGACACTTCCAATGCTTCTACCAGTTTTGAAGTTGACATCTTCATTTTTGCGACCAGGAGAGTACCAACAAGACACACCACACAGACACACAGGCGGGCGGACATGGCTGAATCAACTCAGAATTTCACTCAAGAATTTTCACGTGCTTGCCTTTTATCGAATATGCGGACACACGAAATCCTAACCTACCGAACGGGGACCCCATGCATCCCTAGAGCCTTTCAATACCGACCTTGTCTGTTTGTTTCCTTTCGGCGCCTAAAAGTTTGTGGGGTAGTCCGTACCAAAGACCCCCTTCAATCCACTTTGCCTAATTACGAAAGAAAACATCGCACATTTGTAGAAGTAACAATCTATAATATAAAAGCAACCAAAATTTAATTCTAAGATCTTTCGTGATTATAGGTGAAGAAGTAAATGGCGTTTTGTTGTTAATCGATTATTCATATCGATTGCTACTTGTTCTTGTTCTTCGATCAATATTCTGGTATATTAAGCCTCTTACTATTCACACATATAGAGTTGACGAAAATGCTCTTCTTCTTTAGACTATACGTGCCCAAAGATCTTGATTTTATAAAATTTATGTCCAACACAACGTCAATGACGAGCAAAATGTTCATAGTCCTTAAGTACTTTAATCATTCTCTAATCTTAGAATCACGACCTTTTTGTGGCCTTAGACATCTTCAGCATTTTCTTCTTTTTTTCCCTCAAGATTGCTGAGCCATATTTCTTATTGGTGGTTTTAATTGCATATTGTTTAAATGCTCCAGTTTAATTATCGTTTTCAATACATTTTTGTTACGACTCCTTTGCACTTCAATTACGTAAATGTGTATTCATAAACTTTTCATTGAAAATTGTCACCAAATTAGCACTCACTGCGTCTGCTGCTTCTTTTTACTTTATATTTTTTGTCTCTTTTGTATTTTTAAGGTGATTACTTTCTTCTTCCTGACAGAATCAGAACCACCAAACTTTCAATTTTCTTTCTCTTTGAACCAAAGCTTTTCTTAATTTTTCTTAAACCCAAGAACTTCTTTTTTTTGTAGTCGCCATCTTATTCCTTCCATAACGAATACCAAGACCAATCTAAAAAATCGAAAAAAAAAAATGGCGTCAACACATCTCCCGTCATTAAACTCTTTCTCGTGCGAGAAGGCAAAAATTGTGTCAGTGCATTTTTGCATTCTTTTTTAAAAAAAATAAAAGAAAATTGCTAAACTAAAACCGCATATTACACTACCTCAAAAGGATTCTTACATTGTATAATAACATGATAGCCTACAATAATGGCAACGTTGTTCCTGGCTAAACTTGTCAAAATTTTGTCGTGCCATGTTTATTATTCCTTAAATGTCATTGGCCCTAATTGTCATTTGTTTCCGTTGAGTTGCTCTATATTGATCACCTACTCGGCAATCTAAGTTCTCTGCCCTGAGTCAAGAAAACAGGTGTAAATCCAGTGACATCTGGTACTATAGTATCCATTGCTAGACAAAGTTTTGTGATTGCTTCATCTCATTTGGCATTCTTACAGATTTGTACAATTATAGTTTTTACGGTACGGCTAGGGGGGTCTGTAGGGATCTCATGCGATGCATATGGTGCCGTTAGCCGCTGCCCAATCCCAACATTTTGTAGATACTGCTGAAAATGCTTGTTGGTATATTGCCGTCTTTTGGATTCCTAAAAGACCTGCCACATCATTATGACTTTCATAGAGTACCCTCTTAAGTAGCGAGGTACATGAAGCTTCCGTGCCTCGTCTCCCTCACCGCTGATAGTGCGAGATTTTCTTGAATTTACTTTATCTTCTTCACCGTCCAATTACATTTTTGTTCCAAGAACTCCTCGCAAAGAATTCTTTGTGATGCTTCTGTGGGCTGGCGCGATAGCGCATCGGCTACTACTTTTTCGCAAACTTACGGTTCTCTACAGTAAAATCGTACTAATGCAATTCTAATACTCAGCTCGCTATTCTTCCTGAAGGTTTATCTATGGCATTTAGGCACTTTAGCGACAAATAATTCGATCTATTGCGAAAATCGAGACTACTTGTATATTTTGCCTTTCGTAGGCGATCTAGAATTGTCTGAATTTTCACCAACGGGTATTCACTCGGAACAGACCTCTGATTTAGGGGACGAAAGTCTTCGCATAAACTCCACACCACACTTTTGGTTTTTGATAATTAAATCCGTGAACTATACTGGCTTACAGATGGCTTGATGTACTTCTGTGCCAGCCGCTTATTCACTATGACACCTTTTACGACCTGCATAGTCCGGTTCTTCGTTGCATAACGGAACTTAAACGGCCGCTCGTCTTTTAAAATTCATTGGTGTTGAACTACATTCGTCGGTTCTGTCATGCCAGCGAACTTTTGGAGCTCCAGTTGCAAAAACTCTTCAACACGCTGTCGACCCTCATCGTCGTGGCGTTTAACATCCTTCTTTGCTTTAAACTGTTTTTCATTATATGATTCCTCTTTCTCATCTCTTTGTTGGCCAGTCTCTACAGTTATCGTATCTATCGTCACAGATTTATGTTTGTCCTCAAATCTGTTGGCTGAGATAGCTGTAACTTCTTTCTGAACTTCAATTTGGTCAGCACAGTTGTGTGAATCGTGACTTTGTAAATGCTGCTTACTTGTTGTTGTTCTGGTCGAGGTATCTTCTAGAGATTTGAACTGACAAAGAACGTTCTGCGGTTTCTGCTCTTGGTTAACATTTCTATTCGGATGAATTATGTGGTCGGTGCTTATATTCATTATACTCAACCAACTGTTGGCCTCGTCGCATTTTTGGATGGATTAATTGCAAATATTGACTCACTTATCCGTCTACTTGCACTTTCTCCGTTTACTTTCTGTTCTAGTTCGTTCTGAACTTTTTTGACCTCCTCGATGTCGTCCGCGTAGTATGGGAACGCGTACTGCCTATCTGCGGCTTTGCTGTACAGGTAGCTTTTCTGCCTACACAGTTATGGTCATACCAAATGCTTTTAACCAATTGTAATCAGGAACTACCTCTTCAATTGCTCGCTGCATCGCAATAATTTTAATCAACGTTGTCAAACTGTCAAGCTTGACCCGGCATAAAAATGAACCATTAGCGGACACTTGACATGCGTTATTCTTCGGTATCATGTTTGCGTTTTCTTCGCGAATTCCTCGGAGACAAAACTTCCAGTTTCTCCCGTCTCTATTACTATTACGGCCATCCCAACTAAAATAACTCTAGCAGTTAAACGAGCTGTTTCAAATTACAATTCAGCTTCGATTCCTTTTGTCATTGTAACATGTAGGGGCGAGGAGGTCTTGTAGGCGGGATACGTTGTAATTCTGGCCCACGGCTTCCCGTGTACGATGACCGTTTCCCGTGGCCCTGCGGTACCCCATTCGCCGGTTGTTGAGGCTCTCTAAGCTATTGTTTACAGGGAAAATAGTTTTTCGTCGTGAAGACATGGCTTTCACCATTTCGGCAAAATATCATCACTGCATTTCAGCAATCTCTATGCCAATGTCCGGCTTTCCTGCATTGCCGAGATCCTACTTGTCTTCTTTCCGCTTGTTTGTCGTGCTCGACAATACGGTGCTGCACACATTGAGTTCTTAATTTATTTCGAAGTCTTTCTCTCCCTAGTTGCATGTTCCCTACCGAAATGCTTTCCAAGTTGTCTGCCCTCTCAAGTAATTCCTCGAGATTTTGGAAATCCTTTCTTCATATGTACCATAAGTACTCCATCAAAGCGTTATTGCAAATTCATTCCAGTTTCTGTTGCCCGGAATATCCAACATGTCTCGTTAGGGCGTTAACAGCTAGAATAAAGTTTTTGAAAAGTTCACGAGTTTACTGTACAGTTTTATCTCATCTTCGACATTTTGGAAGCATCTGCACGGTAGAAAGAAAGGCAAAAATTCTTTCTTGACGAATGTTAGTCCTGCACCACGTCAGCGGCTTGTCCTGCAACATGATTACCATTATAATCGGCAACCCATTTCGGACTATGCGGAGTTCTGTACAGGCGGACTACCTGTGTTCGTTTTCGATAGGTTTGTCATGGCATAAGTAGGGTTGATATATCATCATGGTCTTACGTTAGCTTCCATTGGCGGTATTTCATTGATTTGAGGTTATAAAATTCGAGCAGTTTGTCGTGCCACCGGCCAACTCTATAATAATGATACACAAGTCAATCGAGTAAGATTTCGCAGGAATTTTCTGTGAACAGTGACGTTGAATAGCAAAATTTTTTCTTTTCTACGACAGGAAAATCACGGATCACTAACTTTACTTCTTTTCGTTTTAACAATTTATGTCTTCGATTTTCACGACAATAATGAAATATTTATCATTTTTTAATGCGAATCTCCTATTACTCTCTATGTGTTTACACTTGTGTGAATCACACACATTGCTAATTCCTACAGTTGTATGCGAAGCTTGCGGTTTCTCACTTTGACACAAATTAATCATTAGATAGTGGCTGTCATTTCAACATTATATGGAAATCATTTACTATTGATTATGAAAGTAGTCTAAGTCAAAAATTTCAAGAAATTATGTGAATACAACCTTGAAATAGCGTGTGGCCCTCTTTGACGCGTTATTGAAGTAAACATTATGCTCACAAATGACAACCAAACAATAACAGAAACGACAAAACATTCCAGTCCATCTGGCAATATACGGAAGTCATTTGATTCTATTTTGAAAACACATGAATTCAGTTGGGCTCCTCCGAACTAATTACTAGCTGGAAAATAATTTATAAATTGTTACGAAAAAGCCATTTTTCATGATTTATTTTGATGAAAATTAGTTGGTTTTCTAAGAAACTACATTCTAAAGAAGGATAGAACTAAAAACACATTCATGGGGCGTTACTTGCGTCATGCAGCTGGTGAAAACTCGTAATAGCTTACAGCACTGCTTGTTTAGTTCAAAATCGAAACATGTAAATAGCATTAATATGGATGAAAATTGCTCAGTCATCAAATAATAATATTAGAAAAATAGACCACATCCTTTCGTATCTAGTCATTCCTTTCTACCGAAAGACCGTGGACTTGGGTTGATGAAATTGAAAATAAAAAGAAAATTACATTGAAACTCTGGCAGGAAAGCGTAGAAGAAGAAATACAGTTTCGGTAAACCGAATTTCGCTTTTATTTTGACGAAACCGCTAAAAGAGTCAAAGACAAGAAGAGGAAAAACTACCGCGGGTGAATCTCTTGGCTGCAAATTCAATGGATGAGAGTCCTGGAAAATGAACGTTATAAGATGGTCTATTAAATTCTCTAGATAATTCGAAATTCCACGTTTTGGAGAGCCAAAAATACACGGAAATATTAAATTACCTTCATTATACACCACCAGTAATGAAAGAAAAATAGGATATATACGACTTACACCACTTTCGTAATTATGGACACATTTGCCATTTTTTTTTAATTTTTAATTTTACTGGGTAACTTTCCCTATTTTCTTTTAACTAAAATTTCGTTTCTTACGGTTCAATTTACGTCCATCGTTTTATTATTATTATATTTTAATTGTCTGAATGTGTGTTACCGAGGCATCTTTTATATGATCTACCTAAAAATGGGTTAATTCTCAAATGAGTATGGTAGACACCCTGATTAATTTTTTCTTACTAATACCAGCGGTAGGGTATCGAATAAAAGTACTTAGAGACTAGAATGCGAAAAGCATACTGGTGGGTATGCCAGATTCGGCTATCGCCGAATATAACTTTCTTGCTTGTTTTTTTCATTTATTTATTTCACTTGGGTACCACCGAGTTATCTTTCCTTGTATACTTTAGGGTTCATTTTACACACACGAGAAAAAAAGAATGATCGGACACTTTACTTGTTGTTTATATGCCTTGATAAAATTTCTTTTCGATCTTTGTCCACGGTCTGTCCGTCAGGCTCTATAGCTCCTAACCGGAAATATATTAATTAATTTTCATAGTCATGTTACCTGTTTATATGCAAATAATATGTCCTTGTTCTTGCGCTAATGTAAAGATTAAAAATTTCTCCGGAGTGACAATTTTCTTAGTCACATTGCGGTGTGTTCGCCAGATCACAGGCGTTCGAAATTTTCTTAAAATAGCGTATAATTTACTCTTCGGTTTCATCTTAACTTGATAAATTATCAATCACATGTAATTCGTTCATAAAATTATATAAATCCATAAATTTTATTAAATTCCAAAAACACTTCCTTTAACCAAAGGAGAGTTAAGATAGGTTTCTTCAATCCATAAGTCCTACTGATCTATGCTGCCCTAACGTTCGTCAAATTAGTCAAGCTTCCTAGAGAATAATGATGTTTTCCCTAGATCTTGTCACTAGCTAGATCGTTCGTCTCCCGGTCTAACGTTTTAGTTCCACAATTTAGTTCTATGGTCCTCAAGTAGCCTCTGCAACGTCCATCCAGTATAACGGCTTTAGTCAGAGAGAGAGAGAGAGGAAGTACGCTTAATATTTCCTCTAAACCTATCTGCCGCGATCGGCGGTGCCCATCGACTGATAATCACATTCGAAACCAACTGATATTCGTTTCAGATGTGACAACCACCCTTGCTTCCGATAGGTTTACAATTAATCTGGTAATATATATAAGTAAAATAACAAAGGTAAGAGAGTAACAAATTGATATGTACAAAAAAAATATAAAGTACCATTATAAAAGAAAACTAATAACAACGAGAAGTGTTTAAGGAAAACAACCTAAACCTAAATGTGCGACCAAAACGACCTGGGACTTTCACATCACTTACACTTACAGAGGAGTCGTATAGGAGAATGCAATTCACAGTGAACCCTACAACCCGGTAGTCGCACCGAAAAGAAATGTTTAGAGATAACGGACAGCCAACCAACCAACGAACCTCATTCAGTAGGAATGATAACTCTGCTTTATCAGTAATAAGCTTAGCCACGAACATCAAAGTGGTAATAGCCAGTCTTCTTCTTCCTAGAGAGTTCAGGTTGATTAAATTGATTAGGTTGATGTTCTCATAAGGATGAAGTCTTCTTTGCGCTTCCTATCTGTCGCCATGAAGTACAAATGGGAGAAATTGTTTTTGAACAAATTGCCGGTATACGAGAACGTTTACAATTTTCATAGAATTCGGCACAGATTTCTAAAATTTTGGTCTTATTTTTTAACAACTACCATCCTTATTATTATTATCAATATTAATTGCCATTAAGTAAGTTATTTCCTTGCAGTAGTTTATTTTCATCATTCTCTTGCTCTTTAATACTACGTAATACTAAATATTAGCCTTTCCCTTACTACTCTTCCCTAGAATCATGGAATACCGCATCAAATACGACAAATAATTTTAATCTAATGTATTCATTGTCATATAATATTATACTCCGCTTTACCTAATACATTCAATTGTGTACGGCGTACTAACTAATACTCAGATTCGAATGTTCAAAGAGAAGGTGCAGAGGCACAAATTTCCGTCACACAAAAGTTACTAAATTGCCGGTATCAATAAATGTTTCTAGCCGAATTTTACAACTACACTTACCTCTATAAAAGAGTAAGTTTCTTACGTGTTCATCCTGATTTTTGTCTAGTGATACTGTGTAAATTTGTATATATTTCTTGTGAATGCAGGCGGCAGCTGTATGATCCATTTCGCCTTACGCATAGCGGACGCATGCTGCTCTTCTTTGACTTCCATATTCACTAGACATATGCTCTAGTATCTTACGATAGTAGCATATCAGTTCCTTGCTTCTTCCATTGTCATCCACATGGCGAAGGTGCTTAAATTTTGGTGCTGTAATGGCTTGAAATGCACCTGACATCTTGTTTTTATGTTTAAAATGTTGCAATTGTGTATCTTGACATTTCCGCATTATCCAAAATTTTTATTACCCATTACCGCTATTTCATAGAAGTATATTTCGAAGCGCATACTTTGTTTCCACTTTCGGATTTCAAATTGATGTTTAAGAGTCAAACGGCTCGAACGATTCTCAAAAAGCATTTTCATCACTTTAAAGAGTTTCTCAACTGATATCGCCAAGAGATCTGCGCGAGGTTTTAGCCGTTGTAATGATGGGTTTTCTAATTTACTTGCCGTAAGAGTACGCATAGTGCAATCGATATCTTCTTGATATATATTCATCAATTTTCTTTAACTCTCCTTAAATTTTCTTTGTTGTTACGCGAAATTAATTTATATTAGAGGAATACTTCAATTTCTCCCTCATTCGTTGTTATATCGTATTCAAGTTTACAATAATTTTAAAAATTGCCGTAACTGCCTAGTGCTAGTCTCGGCTTCGTTTTTTATTTTCATGTTAAATATGAACTTGCAATATATTAATGTCCTGCGGATGTGTACAACACCCAGAAGCACTTGAGATCGACCTTTTATTATAGCAATCAATTCAGAACCACTTTCCGAATCTATCTACTCTTGCCCGTCCGTTTTGTTTGCTTTTCGTTTAACGTACAGGCCGGAATTTGTGGGATACTTTGATGAAATTGGGTACTACACTTGTAACTATGATAAGTTATTTGATATATATTGGCGTTCATAAACGTAAATGGATGAAAGCAACCATCGTACCGCACACGCTTTCAACGAAACTTTCGAAAATGTCCGCAAGAAACGGACATGTGTAAAAAGGTTACGCGGCCCTTTTAAAGCTCAGCAAACTCAGCAAAGCGCAGATCAATGGATACAAAATTAGCATTGAAATTACGAACCCATGCATCCAAAATAACGACCATATATTCAAAGGTAAAAAAGAATTCATTGAAATATTGGGAAAAACGCTTTCTCTCAGTCAAAATTGGTGACGTGACAGAAAAACATTTATCTGACACAATGTCTAGTCTGTCTGATTTAAATATTAATAATTTGTGCACTGGTGGCTGTTGGGATATATCAAAAAAAAGTTTGATGAATTATATTGAATAATGAAATGATTTGACCCACATTTGTCATGTTTGAATTTCTTCACGAAGTGAGTGACCATTTTAGAGAAGTACCACTCCTATGATAACAATAAAAGGAATCAACGTACTTTTTAATTATCCTACTTTTGCCGGGCGATTAGGGACATCAATCTGTGTACAGATTTACTGGGTCCATGATAAAGTCTGCCTTCTTAAAAAAAAAAACATGAAAATGTAGTTCATACCTGTTGTATTTACTCTTGTGAAAATTCAACATGCACAATAAAGCCCAATATGCTCCAATATATGAGGAATTTTGAAATCCCTTGAAATGATTGAGGAGTAGATTTCTTAGCGTGGACGAACACATAATAGGTGAAGAAGACTATTACCATTTATATCGCAAAAAGAGCATACAGAGGAGCATCGTGATGAGTGATTTCGGAGTACTCTGAACGTAATCCAATTAATTTCGAAACTGGACTTGTCCGCAAGGTCATTCCCGGGAATATTCACATAACCGGGCGCCCACATTAATATGGTATCAGGGAAGGATAGCAGTCATTATCTTTGACTTTTTTCATTAAATTAATTTTTGTTTCTGTTATACATAGTACAGCATAATAAACATGTTAAATCCTTGGCTGAACAATACCTTTGACTTTATACTTATACACATTTCTAAGTATGTGTATGTTTTTATAGAGTGGAATAAAAGAGTGATCATAAAGAGGAAAAAAATTAATAATACTTGGTTAATATTGATAATACAGACAACGGCAATGACGATCTTAGTTGAGGGGTTTAGTATGTCAAGGGCGGTGGTGTCACTTTCACGACTTTGGATTGAAAAATTTTGCTTTTAAAATTTTAATTAATGGGTATTTCTTATCGCCTTAGTTTGAACTGAACAGGAACTTATATTTTAATATTGTACCTGCTCTTCATCTAATTTATTTTTCCAAGTTTTTCTTTTAACTGCCTTTGATTTTTTAATTCGAATCTCGTTTGCTTTTCTTTTCTCTTTCGTTGTATTTATTAGCATTATGCTAACAGTTCACCAAATAGTAATTTGTTCTTGCATTATGGAACATCGCCTTTACTTTTTTGACTAGTAAATTATAGCATAGAGGATTTCTGGTGAAAGTAAACGCAATACGAAAAAGTAAGATTTTCAGAGCTTCTCAAATTTTTATGTGGCAAAAAGGGACAGTTTTTAATATTTTACAATGAAAATCGGTACAAAATAATAACTCAACATGAGAATTTACAGTGCTAAATTTATAACAAGTTGGTATATTTTCTGGGCGGGGTATTTAATAGCTAGGTCTGTTCCAGATCTGCTCCACTATAACATTTTAACTTGCTTTAACATCTCGATATCAACTTTTTTTGTTGTATGCATGTTTGATAAGAATTCCTGTAAAGGAATTAATGATTTAATGGAAAGTAAACTTTTCTTTATTTCTAGTGCGCATGCTTAGACCTTGAAAAAATAAATAAATAATATCCCTAGATCGCAAATTGTATTATTGTATGCAAGCTATTATTTGAGAAGGTTTTCGAAAAATTTCAGCAGTTATATGTGGACTTAGTGATGCGTCAGGCTATTTTAGAGGACGATGAATTGCGGCAATGCATTAAGAAGGCGGGTTGAATTAAGAGTTGGTATGCCTGTTTATGTGAGACTTTTGACAAACGTCACAACATTTCGGATGGTGTTTGGAGTATTTGTACATCAATGGAAAAGGTTAGCAATGACAAAGATTTGGATTTTGGTTAAACTTATAAGCCAAAACGCTAATGGACTACAAGGACAATTCTGAACCTATAAGCATGTGACGCAAATGTTTCTCTACCGAATATGCAGACAAAAGCTCTTTGTCATAAGTTCGGCGAAAAAATTTTCTTTCCAAAAAGAAAAGCGACGACAACTTTTTTTCAACGACAGCTACCATAGAAAAATCAGCTGCATCAACTTTACCAACAAATTTAAATCTTCAACAATGTGATTTTTTTATGCATGCAAAAATACCACCTCCTCAAATGATTTCCTTTTTGGCGTTCTTTACAACGGCTTGCAAAGTAGCTTTTCAGAAACTGTGAAAGAGGTATGAACTTGAGATGAAGTGGCAATGGGGATTAAATATGGAATCGCCGAAGCACGACTTTGAATATCTAAATGAATTTTCTGTGATTTCGTTTGTGCTTTCCTTGCGTACGTATTCATTATTACCGTCGTTAGGGGAGGGGGGGAAGGTCACTTTAACAGTGTGAGTTTTCCAACAATCCTTTTTGGAACGAAGAAAGGCAATATTCGACAAACCTGTTAGACATATAGTTAAGTATTGAGAAGAAAAACATTTTTGAAAAATAATAAAAAACCGTCAACCAAACGATATTATTCTGGCACGCTTAACCTAATCGACTTTGTTCAGCTTCTCATACGGCCGGGAGGAAAATTATTAACTAAAGAATATTATATTATCAGATATCGCTATGGTTACTTTGGAACGAAATAAGAGTCAAAAAATGTTCTAAAGAATACGTTAGCCATGCCAAGATCCAAAGTCATCAAGACGAAATTTTTGAGAGATAACACAATTTAATTTAGTTTGCTCAATTTTCAATTGAACTATAGACACAACTTGAATTAGGCTATGTAATATCGACAACAAATGACGATAGTGAATGCGAACTCTGAACATTATAAAATTAATTTAGATCTAAACATAACTTAAAAATTAAAGTTATTTCCTTTTATATATTCATTTTTCGATTCAGCTATATTTTACATTTCAGTTAAATTAGACAAATAGTTAGGTTTTATAAATTTCGCAATATTTCTGAAGATATACTTCTATAGTCGCTTATAATTCAATATATGTTTCATGATTATATTATGGAAAGTAGTTTACTTCACATTGTTATGAATAAACTATTAACGTCAGCATTAAGGCTTTGGACTCCAAACTAGGTTCGCCAAGTTTTCCCTTCACAGTCACTATCAATGACAATTAACTCAAGCACAACAGCTTCACTCGTATCATTACGAAATAAAAGTAAATAAAATAAATCTACCTATCTATAAATCTTAGGTAAAACAAAATTCCGTAAAATGTTGAAAGTAAACTAGGATTAGTCATGCTGTTAAGAACATCAATTGTAGATACATAAGTGTTTGCCATACTAAGAACATTGCGCACGTTTATGTAAAAGAAGTCTTTTTTCTTTTTGTTAATCTAAGCATAAATTTATTATTTGCCACGGAAAAAATGTTGTCAGTGCATGTGTGTGAAAAATATCGTCAGTGCAAATTTAAAAAAGCGACTCATGCAACCGGCGATTATGGAAAAAATTAACAACAATTTCCGGGGAGGTCAAGAGGTCCAAGGATTAACAATAATAGCAGAATAAAATCTAGGACTAGTCACCAGTTTTCGAACGTTTTATAAGCAAAAAGATTATTTGAGCTGGGCGCTGATTATGAGTAAGGCGTTCGTTGAGAGCCTTTTGATTTAAAGTTACGTGTGGCTTTCGCCTTTCAAACTTTTGTTCGAACAAATAATGGGAAAACAAGGCGAAAATTTGACATTTGTTGGCTTACATTGGCACAATCTGTTCTAAATTGAAATTCAGTGGCAATAATACAATTAGAAATTTAGACCCTGGTTTAGACTAGATGCGCACTCAACTTTATTTAATAATGACTTTGTCAATATTGTGATTATAACTAGTTAGTCATTTACTAGTCATTTTCTAAAATCCCTTCACTACTTACCAATTGCAACTGTTGTAGAATGCGTTGTAATTCAGTTTTGTTAAATATGAATCATCGTAAAAAATTGAGCACAAGATAGCTGTCGTTATTAACAATAGATAGAACATTTACTCACTTCAAGAAACAGGATCGATCACTCAATGTGATTTAACTTTTCAACAAACACAGGCATCGCGCACCATACATTTATACATATGTTTTCAAAAAATGCATTCTAGAAGTTACATGAATACACGTGATAGAAAAGGGAAGAATTGAAATGTTATGCACTGAAACCACCAAACACATAATTGGATTATAAATAATATGGTGCAATAGGGAAGCTTTTAAATCGTAATGTTACCATTGGCTTCTGTTTGAAACACGTATCTACTTTTACATAAATATATATTATATACGTATATATATATATATATATATATATATATATATGTTCTGCTTTAAATGCCCTTAAGAACAGATACATATATTTAAGTACGTACTTTCACGGAATGTACACATTTTATATTTGCCTACGTTTTTCTACTCCAATCTATTTTTAAATTTCGTTTGTGTTTATTATACACCTGAGAAATGAAATTGTACATCCAATGTCTCCGAAGTTGAACTTTATATTAAACTAAATTGCATCCACACACCTATTTTCCTGCACAGTTTTCTTCATCCATTTTGTCCCATAATCAAGGCGAAACTCAGGACTTTTACACACTATTGTTCCGAAGAAATTAGTATTTTTTAAATATAATTAGCGCTTGAGTTAGAAAAATTTGTTGGGAAAAAAATTCGTTGAGAAAAACCTTATTGAAATGTAATGAATATCTAAAGGAAAACAAGGAAACAATTTTTGGTAATTAATTTCTGGTATAAGAAGAATAGATTTCAAAGGAAATGTTTTAGTCTTTCGCTTGCTGTGGCAGACTAGCATCCGAAATCACGTCCATTTGCCGACGGGCGCTAAGGTTGCCGAAAGGCGTGTTTCGTGTGATTTAAGGTACACACAACAAATTTGTTGTTACGAACATATTGATTTTTGGCGGGGCCGCTATTTTTCGTATGGTAACGTGTTACACGTTTGGTTAAACAGTATATGAATCTTGGAAAAAGGACCTTGAAGTTTGGGTTTTCGCGAGTTGTAAGCCGCGAGTTGTAATTTCTGGCTATACTATAGCTTGCATAGACTTTGCATTGTCGACAAGTCCGAAACAATGCACTTCGCCCGGTGTCGGATGCATACCTCTGAAATGTACATAGAATGCTTATAGTTCAAATGTAGAGTTTTCTATTGCTTTTTCTATGTTTATTCCAAAACTTTTTTCTGAAATTTACGTGATTCAAGATTAAAAATCATTGGGTTACCGTGAACACGTTGAAGGCTTTACTAAAATCGATGTACACGACTTTAGTCCGCGAAGAATGTTTTGAAATCGTGATACATTAGATGCAGTTGATCTGTTTTCTAGAAAAGAGAAGAATAAACGCATAAAAGAGAAAAATTAATATTACAAATTCGGAAATATGACAAAAATTAAAATTTTTGATATTAATTTGTTATGAAGTGATATGGAAAGTAAATTAAACTGATTGAAAAAAGTCTATTTTAGTGAAATGAAAAACATATATATTCCTAAAAACGAATTTATGATGAGCTGAAAAAAAATATTTATTTTCTCTTTATTTTAAAAGAGAAGTGTCGTCATTATTCTACCTTTGTAAGCAGATTACAAGAAGGAACAAAAAAACTGCAATTGTTACTGAATAAATATATGGTTGCAAAAAAAATAAAGGAACTTATTAACGATAAACAAAAACCTACAGCTAACTGTTCCTTTTTTCCTTAATTTTATGTTGGCGAAACTCATTTTCTTAAACTTCAGTAAAAATCTCTAGAATATTATTTAGAGTAGGAATGTAATGTCGATAATCGAAAATTTAAAAATTTTTTACTAAATGCATGAGGCCAAAGCTATTGTATGTGAAGAGGTGTTGTTACAGAAATCCCAAATCCAGTTCATTCCAACTAATTGATTTTCCCAAATAATAAATTCCCTAGAAAGGAAAAAACCAAGTGCACATTCGCAGCGCGTCATGCAGCTGCCGGCCAAGGAAAACAATTAGCGGAAAAGCAAGTTAGCCGATTAAAAATGAAGCCATGAACTTAAGTAATAGAATATGCTTGTAAAAGTGCATATAAATAGAATATTTTCGTAAGGCAGAGTGAGTCGGACAGGATCATTTGAGTCGAAAAACAATATTAGAGTTCAGAAGTCGAGAGTATTGCCAAAAAAAAAAAGTAAATAACTCTACCCTTAAAGAAATTGATTGTAAATAAAGAATCTTGAAGTGAAAATATGCAAGTATATTTCTCTTAAGAAGGAATACCCACGATCTAGTGATACGAACCGTACACGAGAAAAGCGAATTTCGTAACAGCATGACAAAAGTTAGTATCGCTGGCCTTGAAACGCAGTTGTGAATATTTATATATATCGAAATAATAAAAGTAAACAAGAATACTCATTTATCATAAGTGGTTGGTGTAGGGTGTAGAAATGTTATTGACAACAAAAGAATCTAAATAAATGAACAAGATAAAAAAAGAAATCAACATTAGGAGTGAACTTGGTGAAATAGGGGAACACTGAAAATAAGAAACCACAGATCGCTTAATATCAAACCAACACCAAAATCAATAAGAACCATCCTGTCACCAATTAGATCATTATCATCGTGGAGATCATCATATCAATATTAAGGTAAATACAAGAGGTACATTAAGAAGAATGGAAGTTCAAAACTTGAAGAATTATGCAATTACCATTTTTTACTCTTGAAACATTTATGTTGTTTTACGTTTAAAAGAACTGATATAATAAAAACAAGTAAGAAAATTATATTTGATCGTAACGGTATCTTTTATATCCATCACCGTTTAGCAAAAAAAGACAAAAAAATAAATGAACTAAATTTTCATGCTCGACTGAAATAACAAAATAAACGTTTTTCTCGCATAGGCGTATGGGCATTGTAGGCGTGTCCTTTTAAAAGTTTAGGGCACTTCCAAATTCTTTTGCAAATTCGTAGACGACGTTTTTACTTTTGCGAACTGGAAAACGTTTACCATAGACGCTACAAAGTTGGACAGGTGGACAGACGAACAGATTTCAAATTTAAAATTGGTCAGTAATTTAAGTTTTAAAAAAGAAATAAAATTTTAATGCACTATAATATTGGGAAGGCGTGGTCAATTTTTTCCATTTTTGTGCAATTGCCAGGGTATCGTCCATACGTGCAAATTTCTGCACATTTATTTGCTGTAGTTTATGAGAAATGAGCAAGAAACCAATAGTTTATTCCCTTTGAAAAATAGAGGTGCTCTAAGTTTACGGGTACTTTGGGCGTGTCCTTCGACTGATTTGGCCAATTTTTAATACGAACTTCCAATGTTTCTGCCAAATTTGAAGTCTATAGCTTCATTTTCGTTTTGACGGCCAGGTGAAAACATAGTACAGACGAACAGACCGATAGACAGACAAAACCCGCCTCGTAAAAAAAAATGTCTGAACAACGTTACCGTCGGTTTTTTATTTGTAGTTAAGTTTTCTATATCCAAATCTTCTGCGTTCCGTTATCTTTAACAAAAGAAGCATCATCATCATTGCTTATGCCATCATCTCGTTTAGTTCTCTTTTTTCAGAATTACATTTACAAATTTGATTGTTTGGGTCTTTACAAAAAGATATTAATATATCAAACATAATGTTCTTATCTTATCTTATCTTATCGGCATTAGTAATATTCAAGCGGACCAAACGTCTTTTCAAAAATAGTGTGTCACGACCAATCGGAATTTCTTTAGTTTGAACCACTGTACAATTTCTGCATGCTTTACCTGTACTAATTGTTGACACGTTTTTTTCCCAGCCCAGAATATTGAGATTTTCAAGCAGAACGAGGCAAATGGGAAAAGTTAATTGTAAGCTCACTACAACGTTATTACTGCTGCAGAAATGATACCAAACATTATAAAACCCAAAGAGAATTGTTTCTTTATTTAAAGTTCCAAAGATGCTGTTAGGTTCCGAAAGAAAGGGTTTGGCATTTTAAAGCAAATGATCAATATAATGTGCTTTGTAAATAACATAGAAATAAGTGCAACAAGGGGTTGCGCCAACCCAAAGTTCTTACCGCGGCAAAAAGAGCGTCAACTTTTGGTCACTTGTGAAGGACATCTGCGACATTGGTTCCGGTTTTTCTTAATAACATCTAAATGATATCCGCGCACGTTAAAAAATCTAATATATTGACTGAAATGTTTGGTTAAAGCTTCCATTCACCACATAGCAATCACCCGTTGCCCACAGTCAGAGAAGTAACATGCTTGATGACAACCTTATCCTGCCAAACAAGGATTCTAAAATCGGCAAAGCACTCGATAGTTGGTCAAACAAACGCATACCTCAGCGAAATCGTCATGTCCTCTTCTTTCATTTCAAGATCATACATGTGTACACACATAAAATTACACTTTTAAATAAGGATACTTATCAAAAAAAAATCTGCAACCACCATTCTCTTTGCCCTTTCGTTTGCCGTCTTCTTTCGCTGTAGCGTCGCGTCTGTTAGCCGCGACTGTGCCTAGAAAACAGAGTCTGCTCACGTAAAAAGGAATGATTTATTTATATGGTTCTGCTCGCGATAAATTTACTGCATCGATTGTGTTTGCGTGAAATAAAGTTTTCAACTCGTGCCAAGTTAGGTTAAGCCATCCGTAAATAGTTTTTCGATACGTCAGGTTGTCTACACAGCCCTTTATCACTCCTCAACTAAGAAATTTTTTATTTAATTAATTAAATTCCGATACAGAACAAGTCATAAGCCGCATGTAAGCTACAAAATAACTTAAAGTGTAGTATAGAGAAGAAAAAAATTGAAATTAAAAAAACGTAGGATCAACATACAATATACCCCGGCATTCAACTAACCCTTACATTAAGAAGGGATATATATGGATGAATGAATATGTGCTTATTTATATATTATTAATAGCGACAAATGAAAAACAAAATCATATATAGAGGAATATTTTGATTCAATTTACTTGTATTGCACAAGACTCGAAAATGTTGAGCAGTTAGTTATGCAGTATAACGCTTTTACCCTTATAAACAAAACAGACAGATCAAGTAAGTGGCGATGATCGTTGAACATTTCACACTATACCCGAAACGAATTGAACAATTCATAATTGGTTCAGCATTTTGGTAGCTACAAGAGCACAAATTGGCTTGAGACCTTCCTGGGGATGTGAAAATTAATAAGTTCTAATAGAGTCGGCAAAAAAAAAATGATTTTATTAGGGGCGAAGATTATTCAAAAGAAGGCAAGTCAATTAGCTTCAATCTAGTAATATAACACAGCGTAGGATCTCAAACCTCTTAGTGCAATTATCGAGAAGTCCCGTTGAAGACCAACATGGCAGCTATAACTAGGAAGCCAAAGTACCGAAGAAATATACAACCACTTCGGAAAGTATGGACCATTAAATTCTTTAGACAATCGTTTTATAAACTCTAAAGCAGATCTAGCTGCATTAACTGAAACTTCTATATGAATATCAAACTTTAGTTTTGAGTCGAAAACAGATCCTAAGTTTTTATAAATACAAACATTTTTCAGGATGTGACTGTAAATAATAATAAAAGGGTAACGTATTACGCCACGCAAAAAACGTCTTCTTACATTTTTTTGAATTCAACACTATACCATTGATTGCACACCATGAAGACAGGTTCTCATGATCAGATTGAAGAAGTTTAGTACCACGTATTGAGTCAAAGAAGAGGGACACTTTAACGTCGTCTGCAAACATTAAAGCACGGAAAAGTTGAATGCACTCCAGAAGGTCATTCACGTATGAAATAAATAAAAGCTTGCCAAGATGATTGCCCCACCAGAACACCAGAAGCGACGAGAATTACTATGGATTGCCAACAACCATTGGGCGCGCCCAAAGAGATAGACGATGAACCAGGCAATAATATAAACCAAAACCAAACCGAAAAACCAAAGCGATGCAATTACAGACTAGCAGCCTATGATCAACTCTGTTAAAAACTTTGGAAAAAGCTGCGACGACAACATCAGTTGGTTGGTGATCAGAAAATGTTTTATAGATTGGGCTACAAAACTCAGGCAGTTGATCCATCTTTTAAAAAACCGTGCTAACAGTGCGATATAATTGACCCTAAATCCGGAGCACTTCTTTGTGCTACCAATGATTCAAATAGTTTGGGTACTGCATTAAGTTTGGTAATTCCCCTCTAATTCTCAATAAATTGCCGAAAATTCTTTTTATAAAGAGGTAAGATAAAACCACTCTTTCAAATCGATGGAAAGTAACCTTTTTTCAAGCAAACATTAAAAATATGTGCAAGCGGAGAACATAGTTAATCAGCACAATGTTGGAAAATAGCAAATGGAACACTCCCTCACCCCACTCCCACTACCCCACACGCGCGTTCACGAACTTATGCCCCGCTTCAGCGGCTGAGAATGCCATTTAGGCACACATTTTTAGCCAAGCGCCTTTAATTTTAATTATTATCTTTTTTGTCGTCTTAACGTTACGTTAGTTACGTTATTTATTTACTAAAAATTTCTTTTCATTATTGTCTAGACTTTTCCTTATTCTCTTCGTTTGCTTAACTTTGTGCTTTCAATGATTTAAACAGCGATTACGGCTTAAAAAAAAACGTAAGCAAATATTCTATTAGGAATTACTTTATTTATACCCTGGTTTATGCTCGGCTTGTGAATAAAAATTTCATTCATACATGCATTAATTACTTACCCACAGCACGTTGTTGCTACCCTGTGTTATTGCTAAAGTTGAACTGACGATAGGTGTCCACGGATTTTGGCTCCTGTTCACAGCAAAGGGTTCTTGCCCTCCTTGATTTATTGATGGTCCGAATGGTTGTTGTTGTTAAACACGGGCGGATTTTTATGGAATAATAATAATACGGAACGGATCGTAGGCTGATATATCTCCAGCCGGTTGTAGCGCACTAGGCTTAAGTAGATTATTTTGTAATCACGAATGCATGCCTTTGCTCGTAGTTTTAATTCTGTTACTTGTCTATATTTGGCTTTGAATTTACGCTTACTATTACTTACTATTGTGAGTTTGTTTATCAAATGCTAATGCAGCTACCTGCTGCCCGCCAAATATTAATACCGCAATTGTTTCTGTGTGATTTTTGTGTCAACTCTTTTAATTTGCGGCGAACAGTGTCAATCAAGGGTATTTCACGGTCCTACCGAACCTTATATGCATACACAAGCTTGTTCCCTATGCACGCTTACGAGACAATTGCTTTACTCCTATAACAGGTGCATTACTCTTTTCTTTGAATTTTTACCTTCTACCGTCTTTCGAAAATATCATCATTTGCATAAAAGAAAAGAACTCAAAAACTTTGCTTTTTGCTTTATTAAGGTTTAACTATCCATTTATTACATTTACCTCTCGACTCAAACTTTTTTTTATAAAATGAGTAAAAGCACTAATATGCTGGGTAAAATCGGTTTACTTAATAACACATTAAACAAATTTATTTTGGTATATTACCTCGATCAGAAACACACCTTCCAAACAAAACCAAATCATTAGTCTCTATTTTTTCTTTTTAATAAATTCTTTTGTATTTCCTTTCTTTTTTTTTGTTGTTCGCAATTATTTTTTCATTTTATAACTTTGAGAAATTTTTGATTTTCTTTTTCTTTTATTACAAAATATCCCATAAACTGATATCTTTAATGTCTGAGACGAACAAATTATCAGCAGGCCTCTCTCCTTAACTTTCTTAATAAAACCTCTTCTTAGTTCAACAGCCAAAAATCAAATCCGCAACATCAAAAACTTTGCCTCTTCCCATGCGTAGCGGCGAGCCGCTAATTCTTGTGATCATGCGATATCGAATAACGGTATGCTGTTATTACGACATTTCTGGTCAGAGCAAACCGATAGATCCCTTACCCTACATTTGTTTGCGTACATTACAATATATATATAAATATGAACAAAAATACCGATGTTTATAAGTTTGTGCTTTAATAATGTAATATTTGTATTTTTACATACAATTTTCGTGATAGTGTTAATAATAAACCATCAAAGTATCAACTACCTGTGTGGAAAATAACAACAGTTCACGTTCTGCTCTACAATCCCGCTTTTTTGGTACACATGTTGTGACGTCCCTTTAGCTTGCCACGTTCTACTCTCCAAGTCCTTCTATTTGATACCCGATTGATCATACTGCTAAGACAAAACCAATCCTCCACGTTGACGAGTCCATCCTATTTATTATTAATATTTTTAGGCAGATAATATATGTTTATGTGAGGAATGCAGAGAATGATTAATAGCATCCTTTCTTATTTATCTTATTAGTGATAAGGACAAAACCTCAAGAAGAAAAAAAAAATTTTAATGTTATCACTTACGACCATGTGGGCGAGATCAATTTTTTCCACTTTGTATAGTCCTTCAGAAAGTAAATATAAAAACTTTCAGCCTTCCACCTCTCATAATTTGTTGCTAATGAGCAAAAACTCAAATTTTGCCAGGAGAAAGGAATTGCATTCAGTTGACGCTTTACTGCCGGCATGTGCTTTGATCAGTTTGGCCAATTTCCAATACTAGACCACTTGCAAAAAGTTTTAAATCTATCTATCAAATTTGAAGTTGACATCTTAATTTTTACAACCAGAAGAGTGCCATGGACGCAAGGCCTTACGAACAGACGGCGATTAAGAATTTGGCGTTGATCACGAGTTTGGCAACTGATCGCGGCGTGTTTGCTTCGTTCTTTTCTGTAAAGAGTAGTGCATTATTTAATCTCTATTTTCTTTTTGCGCGTAATTATTCGCATTTTTTTTTTAAAAAAAGGCATATTATTATAAAGGCATAAAGTTAAAAGGTGTAAGAATTTTAAAAAGGAATTTTAATTGTCTTAATTTATATTAAAATTTTGATGTTTTTCATTTTTTGGTTCTTGCATTAGGCACAAGTGTTTTTTATAATAGATCTCTTTCGTGTTTATTTTTCTTTTGGTGCTATTATAGTTTTTCTCTTCTCTTTATTTACCGTTTAACCTATGAGAAAATTGCGGTGATTTGGTTTTCTCTCTTTTTTATAGTCTAGTTGGATTTGTTTTGTCTTATTCTCGTTTTCTCTTGTTACAGTGTCAACGTAACGGAGAAATTTTCTTAAATTTTTAGAAAAATTCAGTTAGTGTTCCGCTTGATTTGGTTTTTTCTTCTTTTTTCTCATAATCTCTATATTCTTGACTTGACATGGAGTGTCTATATACTTCATGTCGTGCCAAATCTGGACCTGAATCTGATAGGTTCATTACGTGCTGGCTTTGCGATCGCTTTGGGCATGCAAAGTGTGCTGGCATTATAGGCCGTGCTGCTGACGCAGTTATTGATCCTTCCAAAGGATTACGTTGGTCATGTCCCGATTGTAGAAAGCGGGACATTGACTTCTATAGACTCTTCACGGAGACGAAAAATGATTTTTCAAAATTAAGTAAAAATCTCGGCTCCATGTGGAAAATGTTTGAGGAAATAAAGTCTAGGTTTGATGAGTGTCGCTATAGTGAGCACTCATCTCCTTCCCAGGCCTCTAAAATAGCTACTCGTAGCGTAGGGACGTCTCCTATGATCCCCTCTAGTAGTAGTGCTTCTAACACCACGTCGAAAGTCATCGTTTCCGACACTGTCGATTTAGTCGATAATAAAATTGTTACGAACAAGTCGGCAAGTCCGTCGGTCTTAAGCTATGCCGAGGTTGCAAGGGAATCTTCTCCCGGTCCCGTCGTTTGTTTGAATCAGACGCCATCACCTAAAAATAATAACAAGAAAGTGCAAAGTAAGCCCGCTTCCCCTCCCTGCTGTTCGAATGTGAATACTAGTCACCAAACTGGGCATGTCGCTCAAGCTTCTCGCACAAGTGTGTCAATATTTTCCCCTTCTCATAACTCCCAAGCCGTGAACCCTACCATTCCAGGTAGTGATGATATTTGCTTGACGGCAGTTCCTCCTAGGAAGGCATTATTTGTGTCAAGACTGGCACCGGAAACATCGGTAGATAATATAAAAAGCTATCTAGCAGCGAAAGCCCCATCAGTCAACTTGAAGCGCGTTAGCATTTTCAAATTGGCTCCCTCTCAACCGAGAGCAATATCTTCGTTTAAAATTCTAGTTCCGACTGAAAACAGTGAAATATTGTTAAATAAACCCCTGTGGCCAGTAGGATCCTTAATTAAGGTATTTGTCCCTAGAGATCGACCCCGTAATACCAATGCTGTAGGCCTGTCGCCTTCAAAAAACTAAATGTTTCTTCAGGCCCATTATGTCTTATTTATCAAAATGTTAGGGGCCTAAATTCAAAAATTCGGTCGACTTTTCTAAAGTCAGTAAGCACTGAGTTTTTCTGTTTTGCTTTCACTGAAACTTGGTTAAAACCTGATATACATTCGTCGGAACTATTCCATAATTCTTTCCATGTATTCAGAAATGACCGATTGAATCGCATT
>CCAG010006884.1:0-16681 GCA_001077435.1 Glossina morsitans morsitans | reverse complement strand
TACTTTGGCTGTGGTTTAAACAAGTCACTAATCATAAAATAGTTTTAAAAAGGAAGTTTTAATAAATTATTCATTAAATTCTTTTCTTTTTTTTTTTTTTCTTTTTTAAGTTATTGTTTAAGTATATTTAAAGTGTGATTATGTGTGTTTACTGTACTTTTACTTTACTTTCCTTTGCTTTTGTTTTTAATGGAAAAAAATGAGTTAAAATTATAATTATTATCTCATGCCAATTAAAAAACGATTTAATTAAAGAGAAGAAATTTCAACAAAATATTTCAAAAAAAAAAAAAAAAAACAGTTGAAATAAAAGCATGTAAAAAAGCCTCAATATATTCACCATAAAAGCAAATATTTGATATCCACCACCTATCTATCTTCACCTCCTAACTAAAGTTCATATTCTTTTCCCTTTTCACAGACGACAGTTTAGCGTAAGCGTAACTGTAAGTGCAAGGAAAGCGTACATAATTGTTTAGTGGTAGTAAGTCCATACCAAACACTTGTAACACTTTAAAGATAATTTTATGATTACAGTCTGTCTCGCAGCCAAAGCAAGAGAAAATGACATTAGGATATGTCAAGTATACGGAAGCACTTTTTTTTTTGAGTGTAAACATCTATTTCTTAAATTTAAAAATCCAATTAATCTACAGAATCAATTGTTCACATGAAGTAGCGAACTTCCAGTAAATGTAAGTCTTGCGCATTATCTTTTCAGTCATGAAAAGGAGTTACGAATTTCTAAACTTTAGTCTAATAAGACTAAGCTCTCCTCACTCCACAACTACATGGGGCAATAGGGCAATAGGGCAAATATAATATAAAATAATATAAAAATCTTCTCAGCTAATATTTGAGCTCTAAAGGCTTGCTAAACTTTTCCTAGATGTACTATGTTTTCCCCCGAGCGGCAAGTGAAACTTCAGCAGCTACGACTGCTATAGTTGCTAAAGTCTCAACATTTTACTTTGCCGTAACAAATTGTTAAGACCTCATTGCTTGCAACTGATTTCAGTGATATCAGTGAGTGAGTGTCTGAGAGAGAGAGAGAGAGAGAGCGCACAATCGACTTATCTATTATGTATAAATTTCTCAAACTTATTAAGGGAACGATTCAGTTAAAATCTGATGGTGGATATGAGCGATATTTATATATATATTTTTTTAATTTTTCATTATCGTTATTAATTTTTTACTTTTTCGAAATGTTATTAAAAAGCTTTAAAAAAAAATTAATTAATTTAATATATAGTGAAAAGTGAAAAATAAAAAGGAAATAAATTACATAAAAATGCTTCCTTCAATAATAAATAAAAGTAGAACTAGAAAATGCATAATTTAGAATTTAGTTACAGAAAACAATATACATACATACATACATATATATATATATATATATACATGTATATATATATATAAATACTATAATAATTTAATTTTTTTTTTGTTGAGAACAAGCAGCTACAAAATTAAAAAATGGCAATTTCCCAACTTACCTGATCAGAACTTGGTGAGCGGCTCTGTTCATCTTTACTTTCTAAGCGTTTAGGACTCTTTGGTGTCCTCGAATACGGATCTTGTCCGCCATACAGATCCGGACAGGCAACACTTAATAAATAATTCTTTTGTATAATATCGATAACAACAAGACCATATTCGGTGCCATAAGCCATTCTGCAATTAATATATAAAAACATAATGCTCCTTAAAAGACTCGGGGAAATTGAGATAAAAGAATCTATTCAAACTAAACGCATACAATTGAGTTCTTCTTCTTATTCTTATGCTAACTATGCTTGAGATCCAAATTTGATAATAATAATAATAATAATAATAATAATAATAATTTAGTTTTGACCGATATATTGCAGTGTGTTGTTGTGGTAGTAACCGAAATACTCGTATTTAAAATCGTTCGAGTGAGGTAAGAAAAGCTACTCAGTTCTCTTATAATTTAAGTTGCATCCCACATATATTTCTGCATATATATGTAATATAATCTTTTCTGCGGCTATTGTGAATTGTGTATTTTATATATAAGGCGATTTACCACGTGTCATATCGCCGAAGGATGAGGGGTATATTCGTTTTGTCAAAACGTTTACAACGCCCAGAAAGAAGCATCAGACACCCCACAATCCTTGATCAGCATCAAATTTTAAATCAATTTAAACATGTCCGTCTGGCCGTTTGTCCGTCTATTGTAAACATTTTCCTGACCGCAAAAATGCTGCTATCGACTTCAAATTTGGCAGAAACAATGGAAGTTCCTGCACGCACGTTTGTATTGAAAATGGGCCAAATCGGTCGAAGGACACGCCCGCAGCACCACGTAAACGGCGGAAATGAAGATATCGTCCAAAAATTTGCAAAAGAATTTGGAATTGACCTAAACTTTTCATAGGACACGCTTACCACGTCCACATGCCTCTCCACGACAAATACTTTTATTTTAAAAATAGAAGAAATCAACTGCGCGCGCTTCATATTATAGAGAATGAGAATTTTGTTCTTTCACTTTTTTTGTCTTCTTTTGGGGTAAACAAACGATAATAGGTATAAAAGATTTGGTTCCGACCGAATTTAATTTTCTTACTTGTTTTTTGCAAGGTTTTCCAATGAACGTGTCTACTGTGTAAAAAAAAGAATCGGGTGTATGTATAAGTCTGATTACATAGTTATTTTTATATCTAAGGGTTCCGTGCAGCATATATGCCAGCGAGTATTTTTTTGTGTATCGTTAAATGAATATCAATATCAGTGAATCACTCTTTCGCGGTGTTATGTATATAAACAAATGTTTATAAAAAAAAACTGCATAAATTTTTACGCCTAGATAGGGGGTTGGTAGGGAGCATTTGCACTTTGTCAAAAAAACATTTGTAACATGCAGGAGAGAAAGCTTCGGAGAATATATATATTTTTCGGATTAGTATCATAATTTGAGAATTGACCAAGGCTTGCTTGTCCACTCAACGGCACGCCTGTCTGTGGTGCACCCGGTCTCCTGTTTGCAAAAGTTCAATTATCATTCGCTTATTGCCAGTTTTTGCACGCAAGTAAGCATCAAATAGGAATTAAATCATAACAAAATAATCAAAGCATACGCCGAGGATATAACATGAACTGAGAATAACTGATCTCTGCTTATTGCCATCGTAACTTAAATTATACACATTTCTCTCTAATCATAGTTCAAGTAAAACACTGGCAGAGTATTTTAATTAAATACATCATCTGTCTATGAAACCTTGTAGATGCTTTCTGGAAGTGGTGCAGCTCCTGCAGAACTGCAGATAGCTGAAAATGTAATAAAAGGATAAAATAACAGTAGGTTTCAAAGCCTAATTATCTATAGGGGACTACCTACAGCATGGATTGTTTAAGACGACGGTTAACGATAGTAAAACTTACAGCCCGCCTTACGTTTGTAAGAATTCGAAATATATGACGTATTTGTAAACTTTTCATTAAAATATAAGAATTGAATTATGTAAAATAATACTTACAGTCCGTAACTTGAATTAACGGATAACGATGTTACTTGTACCAATTTTTTATTTGGACCAAATGTAAAGCAGAATAATTGCGGATGAAAACCAGGTGGTATTCGCAAAGGACCCGATTTCACATTTATTGCTGCATCCGCCTATATATGTATATATATATAGAGTTGAATACAGATTACTTTCATATTTTCAAAATATTGTATATATGTATAAATACAAAAATATATATATAAATTATGAGATAGATCTGTACCTTATCCGAATCACTTGATTCGGATTTTTGAACTTGATGCGGTGTAAAATCAAATTCAGGACTTGTGCCGTAAATATCATCAAAATAATCGGAAAATATGGGTATTTCCAAGACAAAAATACTTGAATGCGATTCGACTTTACGAAATTTAAATAACATTACTTGACCCATCGAACCGGCTACGCATAGACGACGTGATTCTGAGCAAAGATATATTATTTGTATAGCAAACGGAAACTCAATATTATTATCCGAGGAATGGGTGATATTTTTGGGTTTCTCAAAAAATTTGGCTGTTTTAAATTTATATAAAACCTGAAATAATCGAAACGAAAAGGAAAAGAAAGCAACCTTAGCTCAGGTGATCATTTATTTAATATTAATTTTGAATGGTGTTTCATTACCTGCAATGAGCCAGCGCCAGAATCCCAGAACTTTAAGCTACCATCTTGATGACCAGTTATAACAATTTCTGAATAGCTACACGAGGCTGGTGACCATTCACCACCCGATATCGGCCATTCTCGTTCCGAGAAGGCGTTCTTCTTGCTTGTCGTAGTACGACCAATCTAAAAATTATTCATTTTTCATTTAATTGAATAAATGGCTCGTTCGATTAGATCGATCGATCTGACTACAAAAAATTGAAAGACGCTTGAATGAAAAAACATACTGAGTATAAAGCAGGAACCAAATCCGAGGGGCAATCAGTTAAATAAGTGCAACATGTAACAGGTGATTCGTGTAAGTCCATAGGATAAGGCGATTCGAAACATGGAAAACCGGATGTAAGTAAGTCTATTAATACTAAATCATATTGTAGGAGTACCGCTATCGCATAGGGTTCCTGGGTTTCTATAAAGCATAACATTAAAGCATTTTAAGCATGTATGTGATGTTTACACTTATTTTTAATTAATTTTTTGTATGTGTGTACATGTGTATTTTATTATAACAAAACTCAACTTACCGCACGTCCAGGGCTTCTCACAAAGTATTATAAAATCAACAACTGCATGCTCCATTTCTAAAACGGTTGTCGTTTTCCCCACCATAACTGTAATGCAATTCGATTTGGAACCCTTATCTGTGGGCATGCCTCCCGAAAAAATCGTGTAAGTTTCCCTAAATTTCAGAAAATTATTTATTTAATTAGAAAAATATATCGAAATCATTATATCATTTTTTAAAAAGATTTTAAGCGCACAATCGCTACCTATCGAAAAATGGCCCTTTCCTCTTACTCTTTTTCAGTCTACATACCAAAACCTATCTAACTTTGGTTCCAACGTTTCTTGTTTTTTTCTATTTGACATTCAAGGATTTATCGGAAAAATTGGTTGTAGGGCATCGTGTGCAAATTTCTCGAGCAAGTTATGTTATATGGGATCCAATTTTTGCATACAACTTTTGGCATATCGCGTCCATTTTTCGTTCTAATTTTATCGGTTATTGGGGATAGCTTTCCCCAGCGATGCTTGGGACACATGGAACATATAGTACTTAAAATGAGACCACTTGATAAACATCCTATGTATTTTGAATCAGTTTGAATGACGGATTCAACCTAACCTATCCCATAGTAGCGAATGCAAACTTTAAATGTTGTCATGAACAAAGTTTTCTTTTCGTCGTTCGCTTTGTCTTCTCGCTAAGTGAACTAAATCGGTTCATGGCGTCGCTTACAATCAGTAAAATATTTTTTTCCTTTAGATTATGGCTTCAAAATATTATCTATAGCGTTGAATTTTAAAAATTACTCGTATCCAAATTTTCAAAACGAATACGATAATCGGGTAAATTGAGTAAAAAAAACCCGCCCACAGCAAATAAATAACTGACGGACTGACTCTTCATTCTTGTGCAAACTTGTAGACGATATCTTCATTCAGGCAGTTTAGGCAGTTGGGCAGACGGACAGACGCACAACCTTACGTGCATTCCCGTTTGACAAAATGAATACACCCTCCTATCCTTCGATAACGGGTGCAATAACGAATTGTTCGCAGTCCATAGCAAATGAAGATTTTCTTTGCCAACTTTCAATCTAATCAAATCAATCCTTTCGCTTTGTAGAGTTTTCCAAATAACACCAACATCCATTACAATGCTGTGTGTGTGTGTGTGTGTGTATGTGCCGAACCTTTCATCAGTCTATGCAGTTTGTTGCTATCTAACGTGACACGACATGCAAAAGACATAATTGTCATATTAAAATGCAATCATGGAATAAAATTTGGAAACGCGAACTCAATCATTGTCATGAATACCTTTGGCATATGTTATTAAATTACAATATTAACACAAAGGCAAACATATTTACTTAATAAAATTTGAACTCTTGCCAAGCTAAACAAAATTGATTTGCAAAAAACATGATCGCTCTTCAAGCACTTGCCATGTCTTTCATTTATTGCATTAATTTCAGTCACGTCACGTTAAACGCCTCAATTGTTAGCGAAGACTTACCTAGCTACAGTAGAGCGAGAATATCTAATAGGAAAGAGGCAACGGAACGGTTTATAGAAAATTTAGTCAACGACCACGACGTGCATCCTGACCAACCTGACATTGTGTTGCGTACTAAACAATTGAACTAAAGATTTTCACTACCTAAATGTATTTACTTTCAATCACTCGCATGTTTCGCCGTTTTCTTGAAAACATCTTACGCTTTGACATGAAGTGCATGCATATCAAGCAGTTGCTTCGCGCTTTTCATTTCATTTGAATATCATCAGGCACCATGGAATTGAACATTCAAGCAGGCTCCAGAGACATCTCATCTTCACTGCGCTCTCCTCTTGATACCCAATACTTATGAAATTTATACATCGTGAAGTCGTGAGCTCGTTTAGAAATTTCTTGCAAAACTCACTTCAACTGGTCGCTTATTAATGCGACTATAGTGACCATAAACTGACGATAGCGAATTTAACATTGCATTGATTGCTCCAATAATTAGGAAAAAACGTTTAGTCACACGCTTTAAGGGGATCACGTCAATCGTTAATTGACGTGAACCGACTCAGATTAATGTTAACCGTTAAAATCCCATTATTAAGTGGTAGGCCTGAACAATTTTGAAACCTCAAAAGAATTTAAAAAAATGCCACGATATATATTTCAAAGAAGCATTCAAGAACGGGATGTCGTTATAAAAACAGCCAGCACTACAATCGCTAACCAAGCTGTTAACAAGCGCGACTAACAAGTCAGCATACCGGATCTGAGCCGTCAGTGTAGTAGAGGATACTCTAATTACGATTGATGTGTGATCTCGTAACTCTATAGTAAGAAGTTGGTCGGCAACCGGTCGGGCATACGCCACGGACCCGTACGGCTTCTAACTTTCATGTCACGATCTTTCTTTCCAGATTGCTTTCGGACAATCGTCGTGCTTTTTATATATATGTGCATCTGCCATCAGCTATACTTCTTTCCAACAGACGACTTCAGAGTCCCGCATCTTGGCTGATATCATCCCTCGACACGAGAGCAATTTTGAAAAGTGGCATAAGTCCATACATAATTTACAACAACATCACTTTAACTAAGACGACGATATCTGCACTGGAGATGTTTTATCTCAATCGAGTCGAGGAATGGTTGAAGTGGTCGGGAAAATCTTTGAAAAGCACCCTTAATAAAATTTGATTGAAAAACATTTTTGAATCGTTTGCATGAAAGTGGAAAAGAAATTCGACGTTCGACTGCGGCGTTAACTAAATGCTAAAAAATTGATGGACGAAACTATCGATTCCGAATCGCCCCTTAAACGAAATGAAATGATGGCTCCCCTTTTTGAGGAAATGAAAAAATGGATCAAATACAACAATAACACACGAAAAAGGTTATGGTCTACGGATAAAGGTCCGTACAAAGCCCGGGTTGATGCCACGTAAAATCATATTTTGAAGAGCTGCTGCGATTTAGCCAGGGGAGCGACTACACTCTCTGCTGCCAATAAGCACTGTGGTTGAAGCAACATGTCCATAATTGATTAAAAACAAGCGAATGTTAGCCATAGCAACAACGCCCATGTCTACCCTACTGATCCGGTAACAATTGAGGAGACCTCAAATAAAAGAAAATTCATTTTTTATAAAAAAATTAAAAAAATAAAAATAAAATAATGACTCTCTGACATACATACATACTGGAATCTGTAAAACAAATGTGACAAGATGAATGATTGGTTCGCTCTAATCGCTCCGTAAAAGATTTTTATCCACTAATTGTGCGCATTTATTCCAAGGTACACTATAATATAAAGTCCATCGTATCTAAGCTGCTATTAGTTCTAAATCTTCTATTGGATCCAGTGTTAATGGCCATTGTGGATAATTCTGAGGCGTTGTTCATTTCTTATGCACTTTCGGTTACCGACGACCGTTCACTTCGTGTTCGTGTTACTCCCTAGGCTCGTAAATTATGTCCGGTTTAGATAGATACAAGAACTTTCTTCAATATAAACTTAAAAAACTTCCCTAATCTTGGGTCATGGGATAATGTTAGAAACAAAGCAATCATTTGCCCGAAACATTGTTTCTTATCTACCAAGCTGTGAATAGCTTGTGCGCAATTATAAAGAAAGAAAAAATTCGTTTTTTCTTTTTTGTTTTAACTAAAATCGTATTCTATGTGAACGCAAGCTTAAATACTGACGTTTATATGGATGGTATTATACGATGGCATACATACCCAGTTACGGTAGCTTTTAAATCGACTTTATAAATGGCTTTGCATTTCTCCAACGCACCATCTTTGTTTGTTTTGGCTGAAAGTAAAAATTTATTCATTTGTATACGCATACATGCTAAATGGATGTGAACATAGATAGATAGATGTGTGCGAGCATACATTGGTTGCAAGTGTGATTTAAAGACAATGTCACGCAATCAAAGTCAGATAAAGAAAAAGAAAGAGAAGAAAAGAAAGGAAAAGCAAAAAGAAGAAGAGAGAAAATTTGTAAACTTACCATGTGGACAAACAAGTGATTGCGGCTTGGGAGTGGGTCGTGTAGGCCACGAACAAATGGTGCCGTCAGTATGCGAGGATACAAAATATTTGCCCTCGTAATGCCAAGCTATCGATTTAACCGGTTCAGCGGCCTGCCATCGTATTTCCGCGAATTTACCCTTTAAATCCCACAACACCAGCAAACCACTTTCATATCCCATTAGTAACTGTAACAAACAGATAACCATACCATCATTATACCATCATACCATCATACCATAACACATGACAATATATATCATTAACGGATCTTAGAACAATAGGCTTTTACATAAACAATGAATACCTTATTCGCATCTAACGGATTATCACATAATGCAATCACAGCACCAGGATGAGTAGCTCTAACCCTGTGTCAATTATTGAAAACGAAATCAAAAAAAAAAAAATAAATAAATAAATAAAAATAAAAATATTTATTAACTTTAATAATAATATAAAATTAAACGACTCTTAAGTGCAGACTTTTCAAACAAGCAACAACAACAAGCGTCTTTCTCAATAGCCTCACTTGTAATTTTATATTGAGTTGAGATGACTTTCACCTTCACATGGAGTACAAGACATATAATGATTGTATTAACTAAATAAATTAAATAAATAAATGCAGCTCGACGTTTTGCCTCTACAATGAATAAATAAGCGAAACGAAACGAAACAAAACGAAACAAAACGAAACGAAACGAAACGAAACGAAACTAAGTGCAATACCTAATCTTAGGCACTTAAAGCAATAGCAAATTTCTTTCTTTTTTTTTTTTTTCTTTATTTATTTGAGAAACGCATTGCGGTGACTTCAAGTTAGTAGTTTTTCAGCCTTGATGTTTTACTTATATAGTATATCATGATACATTTTCCAACTTATTGCGCTTTACTTCCAATGGACAATGTTTTTCATCCTCTAATAAATGAGAAATTCTACATGTCAGTCGCTACCCCCATAAATTACATTTATTGAGTACATATATGAATAAATGAGTTATTCTGGCAGTGGAAGGACAGACATTGTCTCTAACATAAAATCCTTATTATGTTCAGAAAGGGTCAACTCTTAAACACGACCTCTTAAATTTTCCTATTATCTTGATCACTTTTACATAAGTCACAGTCGCAGTGACGCTAGTGACGCTAGTGACACGTTACTTCTTTTCGTTGTCATTTTAATATTTTTTAATAATTTAATAAAACTATTTTGAAGACAATGAAAAACTGCGAGTTTCGCGTGAAGACTGAACATTACTTTTTGATGGCAAAAAAATTACTTATGGTAATCGAAAGGTACAGGTGGAAGAGAAATAGAGAGGGAGCGAGAGAGAGAGAGAGAGAGAGAGAGAGAGAGATAGGTGACATCCTAAAGATATCGATAAGCAGCGTATTCAATGCTTTGAATAAAAGGGTTAAGCGTAAGAAAATGGTTTTACAAATCCATAGCGTAGTTGCTTACAGCGGAATCACAAGACGATGACCACAATGGAAGGATTGCATGAGTTGAAATTATATTTTCTGGGCCTCTAGATCTGGTAATCTCTAGATCTAGCTCAAATTAACTAATATCTGGTGAAACACATTAAAATGCTTAAAAATGCTGCAGAGAGAAAGATTTCGATGAAGCGATGAGATCATTGCAGAAATCCGGATCGGTATATTAAAGGTCTTGACCAAACGCTCTCTCTGTGAGAAAGGCATCGAAATGCTAGAGATGCGTTGAACTGATTGTACTACATTTGAAGGAGATTATGTTGACCTGTATATAAATACAAAACAATCTGATCTAACTCTTATATCAAACCAACAAGTCTAGCCTTTACACGTTGACACAGGAAATATAACCATGACCATGCTATTGCCGCCTACGCTACTTAGCTTTTTTTGTTCCGAAATTTTTATATGCCGCCGAAAAATCATAACGAGTGATAAAAATTGTTTGCACTATGATGATACATAGGGGAAAAAGTTATGATACAGTAAACCTGCCGCCAAACCTAAATATTTATGCTGTGTGTTGTTAAATTAGATTAACTGGGTTAGTTGTGCGTACCCACGCAACCGTTATTTATATCAGAATTCTGCCGGTTCCTAGTAAAGCGACTTAGCCGATTATTAAAGCAAACCGGCAAAAGTCACCTGATAAAGGGCTTTTGCAACGTGATAGCGCTCAAGGAAACATTACAAACAACAAATTATTAGTAAGACCTTCAATCGATAATCGATTAAATCGATATCTTGTTCAATTTTCTTTTAAGGAAATTCGTCGAAAATATACTCATTATTATCCGAATAAAGTGCTTTCTCAGCTTTGGTTTATCTTAGGACCATAAAATTATATATTTTCATATCCAAATAATTCGTTATCTGCGGCCAAGGTATCTTTCTAAACTGATGTCGGTCTAGGCGTGGCAGATGAAATTCATTCTTCTTGTTCTGTAAAGGATCGCGAAACAAACAAACCTTCTTCGGCATTGTACAATATTTTATTGTCTTCATTGGCTTTAGAGAGAGACCAAGAGATAATAGGAGGGCGTAATGTAAATGCGTAATGTGTAATCGTCACCTGCCCCGCAAGTAAATTAAAACGACATTGATGACATCTTGCGGTGAAAATTGAATTTAATTTGGTGTCCTAAGGGCTTCGCACACTCCACCCTTTCCTTTCAAAAATAAAAATCTCTGTTAACCGTCCAATATCGAGACGTTCAACTTATCAACCAATGAACTGTTAAGAGATAACGAGAACAAAACAACAAGAATTGCATGAAAAGCTTTGCGTTAAAAATAGCATTATTTGAACTACAGTTAGGAACTCTGTTGTGTGTGTGTGTGTGTGTGTGTGTGTGAAGGACAAAGGAAGATTCACTAAAATTGTATTAATCTTGATAATTGTAAAGTTTGTTTACAAATAATTTCTATGTCAATTGTAATTAAAATTCAATTCGATCAGAAAGAAGTGAAATCGTTTTGAGGAGATATGAGAAAAACGCGGCAGACTTTGACCTCGACCAATAACTAAATGAATAAATAAAAATGGAAATGAAAATGAATAAATGAATGAATGAATGAATGAATGAATGAATGAATGAATGAATAAATGAATAAATGAAATGAAATGGAAGAGAAATGTCGCTCGTAGTACACTTACACTTCAATTGCTTTATTCCAGTTAATAACGTAGCCGCTGAGAGCGAAAGTATCGATATTGACGACGTGAATGTTGCCCTTTTCCGTGCCAACATACAACCATTTGCTCTGCACAGGTAGATGTATGCACGTCACCCTAATGATGCAAACAAACAAACAAAGCGATAAAGTTTAATTAAGCGAAACAACAAAGATAGGAAAAAACGAAACATTTAATGAAATAAACGGACAAGGACTGTTTATGTATGTTATGAAGGAATCTATCTATGTATGAGTGACGAAATAATGCGACTTTATTTTCATCTTTTTTTTTTTTTTTGTCTGCTTACCGTTCACGTTGAAATTTTAAACTTTGTACAACAACGGGCACTTTTTGACGTATACTCCACAAATGTAAGGTATCGTCTGCCGTTACGGTCACCAAAGCCCCGTCATTGACAATAAATTCAGCCAAAATTACAGCACATGCCGATTCGCCTTCATGTTTTACATATGCATCAACACCAGGCCTTCCAAGTCTAATTAAAAAATCAATTCCAACAACAGTAAACACAATTAACCTAAATTAGTGCACTAATCGAGTTGAAACTTTTACATACATTCGCAAATTGCCTGCCTTGTCGCCAATAGCCAACAGTTTCTGTACAGGATCGAACGCAAATGCAGTAGGCGAGTAAGGGAATCCATGGCGAAATGTCTGGATTAAAACGGAAATGTAAACATTATTCCATATGTTGTTGCAGGTATACAGGTTGTCGAGCACAAAACATTTTATTGAGTAGCACATAAACCAACAACACCCACCCATCCCCCTCCCCCGTCCACCGTCCCCCGTCCCCCCACCACCCTGTCCGATGCCGTCATAGTTTTTCGTTTTTCGCATAAAAAATTTCGACGCCAACCTATGTATGCCTGTACGACTTGGTTGTTGCGTTAAATGTGGAAATCGACCATAGCCGCGTGTGTCTTATGATAGGATATTACTATGTTCCTTAACTACCAAATAAAACATACGCTGGCTATGATAAATCTCTTGGATATCGTGTCTCATCTTTTTCTTTTTCTTTCTTATATTCGCACTTCTTTTCATTTACATATATATTTATAAATATTTATTTATTTTTCTTCTTCTTTTACCTTTCTTACGGCAAAATTTTCTGCTTTAAGCGTTTCTTGAATCTCATGCTCTTGTCGTATAGCTTGTGGTTGTACTGTTTGTCGAAATCCATCCAAAACTCCTTTGAATGTAAACTTTTTCATCTTTTCATACAATTCTCAGAGACATGTAGAAATTTTTGCTTTTTTATGGATTCGCGTTTTTTTCTTTTTCTTTTGTTTTGTTTTTTTTTTTTAAGTATATGTTTAGGGTTTTATTTTTTTTGTTTTTATTATTATTATTATTATTATTATTATTATTATTATTATTACTATAAGATAAACTTTGTTATTTTATTCTTATTTTAAGTAATCCATTAATCCCTGGAAGAGAAAAGTTAAAAGTTAAATTTGAATTTAATTACATTTTTCGACATAAATGAATAAAAGAACTGTAACTGTACTTAAAAAGTTCAATCTCGATTTGATTGAATTCTTATGCTTGTGTTTCGCGTAATTCCGTAAATATTAATATGTTAGGGTGGAGAGAGTGCTTCAAATGCAATTTTTGCTAGACGCATATATATCGCGTATGCATATACATCCAACACTTTTTTTACACGGTCTTTTTTGAAATAACACGATTCACCAATAAGAGCAAATACACCTTTTTACACGAATTTTTTGTTCGAATTTCGCCAGTATTCTTACAAAAATTTATGTATATAGCAAATCAAATACAATCGAAGGGAATGCCGCGATCAAAACTGGATCGGTTTGTGTCCACGCATGTTTTATCAACTCGGTCTATTACTAACGAACGAAGTTCTTTATTTGAAAGAAACCCGAAGGTCGTGCTAAATATATCTAACATTTCTACTGGTTGTCTACATGTTTAGTCCACTGTCTAACGAACGTGCAGGCTTGTTATCAGGTACTAATGAATAGTTGCGAAACCTAATGTCAATATAACTTTTTATATGTTGTACTTATTGGACTTATGAAAGTGGAATTCTATTTTTTTTAATTTTTTTTTTCTTTTTTGTAATCTGGATTTTATTATAACTTTTTTTACGCGGTTTTTTGAAAATTGGGAAATATTTCGATTTTTTCTATTATATATGATCTTTTAAAGTTGCGAAACATATTTCGCAAATTAACCAAATACCGCATGTATATTTTTACACGATTTTTTTTTTTGCACGAACATATCTACCGTGTAAAAAAAAAAAAGTTGAGTGTATATACTTTAAATAGCGGGATCTCTGTCTTATGTAGAAGCAATGCTTCCTTTCAATTGCGATTCAATGAAGTGAAAAGAAGAAAATAAAAATACAATAATTTTTGAAGTCCTCAAGGATTTCTTAAGCATTTTTAATTTAATTTCAATTTTTCTCTCATTAAGATTTCACAAATGTGCAATTAAGATAAGTCGCAGCAAAAAAACACGTATCAACGAGTGGAAAGATTCATGTGAATTATTAATTTATTAAATTTATTGCTTTTAACTCATTGTAAATGCTCTTTTATAGGCTTTGAAGTTTCTTTTTCAACTATTGATTACGTATATTATATGGTAATAGCGCGTATACAGAGTCGGGTCGTCCAACAAGAAATGTGTCATTTTAATTTTCATACTATTTTCACTGCGATAGTGTTTGCAAAAGTACAACCGAGAAGATTTTCACCTATATACGGGTTCGTACACATTCACACCTGACATTGACATTTTGAAAACTCGCTACTGGGTTTTTGGGTTTAAATTCTATTTTTATTTTAAATATTGACATAAGTCGATCGTCCTCATGTTCTATTCAAGTTAATCGTTTTTTTTTTTATCCACCACCGAAGGATGGGTGGTATAATCATTTTGTCATAATGTTTGCAACACTCAAAAAAGAAGCTTCGGAGAGCCTACAAAGTACTGAATTGTTAAAATAATGTCTGTCCGTCTGTGTGATGTATGTGTTGCTGACATTCTCCTGGTCGCAAAAGTGAAGATATCGAGATTCAAATTTGGTGGAAACATTGGAAGTTTTTGCATGCAGGTGGGTTGGTATTGAAAATGGCCCAAATAGGTCAGAGTATAAGCCCGGTACTGCACAATCAATCCAACCCGTTTAACCATGCTAACTGAACTGCAAGAACTGAACTGTTGCTCTGGAACAAAGTATTCGCTTCCATTCACCGTAAATGATATTTGTGTTCATTAAATTTCTTATGATTACATGGAAATTTTTTAAATTAATTGAAAGTCTTTTCTTGATAACGGTCTTAATGTCAATAATAACAATTTAATATCAGATAGTAATGACGACAGCAGTAACTGTAATAAGTGATTGGTAATGTCCTTCGATTTAAATCATTGTGCATATGGCAACAAAAAAGCTTAAAACACTGTTCCTTTGCAGCATCACTTCATGCAAATAGCTTTACGAACAAATTAAGTTACATTACTTTACACTCTCAGCAGTCATTCAATATAGAAAACAATTTCTATTATGTATAGTGCCTACTTGCTAGCACATATAGCTGAGGAACGATATATTAATTTTGATATTCGGTTTGTGGTATTCAGAAATACCTAAAGAACCATTAGAACAAAAACATTCCATATACATATCGTGGGAGGGGGAGCGGGTTTCGCTTGAATATTAAAAAAAGTAAATCCGTGAAAAATATGATAAAAAGAGAGGAGGACGACGACGACTTTCCTCTTGTAAAAGCATTTTCCAGGAAAATGTAAAGATAGAATGGCATCTTCTTCGACGCTGCGCTGTTGTTCTCACAACAACAAATTTTCATTGTGATCGTTACCTTGCGTTTACGTCTCAGTCCATAATAGGAAATTGTCGAAAAGTCATTTTAATCGAGCTTCCATTCCATATAAACACTTGTCAGAGAAATGTCAGGAAACAATTTGAACTTGTCTTCCGTCGCATTTGATTTTATATGTCGTTCTTTTTTTACTATTTTTTGTTGTTGTGATAAATATTTCAGTTGCGATTCAAAAGAGCCTGTCTACCTGAATATGTCTGTGAATCGTATCAGATTTATTGTTTCAGTTATTGGCAACACGCATTAGAGATAAATACGTAAAGATACATAGAAGAGGTCCAAGAAAGAGTTCGTGACCGTTCCTTCAATAAAATTTTTTAACAAAACATAAGATTAGAAATAGGTACTTAGTCTTGCTTTTGTCCATTCGTCCGTCCGTCCTTCCGATCTTCGTTCACTATTAGATAGTTCATCGTTCATAGTTGCAATAATTGACTGATAGAAAACTGACACATGGCACAAACATTCTTACATAATGTATGACGTCTCCATATTGACAAATCTTGCTGTGCTTGTTTTCGAAAAAAGAAAAAAAAGAAGATACCCTCTGTTTTTTTACACTGTTACGCTAACATTCCCCCCGAGGAAGAGCGTTAGCAGATAACGAAACAAAAGTTTTATGACATAAGGACCATCTAAAGGTTATATGCGAAATTAATTTCAATCAACTACTTATTTACACACCATCAAAAAAAAAAAAAAAAAAAAAACATGTTTACAATTGTTGAGAAATGTGTTAGTTCTTTAATAGTCGCCATAAGGCGTTTATGAATTTCTTACCTGTTTTGTAATTACGACTTATAACTTTAGTGGACAATATGAGAGG